>VDFB02163452.1:0-38275 GCA_007258455.2 Sequoia sempervirens
CTAGCTTGGGGGTAGCTTGACTAGACCTGTCTTATATCTGATATTTGACATCTTGTGTCTTGGTGTCTAGATGTCTTATATCTTGGTGTCTAGCTTGGGGGAAGCCTAACTAGACCCGTCTTTTTGTGATTGTCCTGCAATGTAGTGTTACAACAACCAAAATCCTACATGCTTGTTGTATGGAATCTAGCCATGCTAGCCATACCTATCAACGTCGTCTTATATCTGATCAGATTGTGTCTTATGATTTTGTTTATTATTTTTTACTTTTTCACCTTACATGTTTGTCTGCAACTAACATGTTTGTGGTGAGATTGCAGCTAGCTTTGCAGGATCAAAGACTTGTGTCCTCTTTGCATTTTGGTGAAGCCCCTTTCACATAAGGTATACTAGATCGAAGGAATACTTCCTCTCCTTTTTGGTAAATTCTCTTCAATCTCTTTCTACCTTAGCTCACATATGCACTGAAACATTTGCTCGCTAAAGTGGGGGTAAAATGTTGAGGCGTAAAATTGCACCCTAGTGCAATTTAGGGTGCAATTTCCCACAACATCACCTTCATCTTAGCCTTATAAGGTTGACAATGTAAAAAATCCACCATCTTTACCCTTCATTCCCACATGTGCTTTGTCATTTTTTATCGGTGAGGAAATTTTTGTCATGGACACCTCTGTGCCACGTAGACATCTGTGCGACACACTAGTGTCTTCCCGACATGCTAGTATCTTGACAAGATTCTCGGGTTAGTGGACATCAAGACATTATGATTCTGTACAACCCTACGAAATGTAATGCCTCCTGCGAACCTTGACCACTTGAAAATGTCTCTTTGCCTCTAAAATAGCTTTTGAACTTACCTCTCTCAATTTTATTGATTCAATCTCATTCACTTCTTGCTCATTCATTTTACTCTCTTAAACTCCATTCTTCCATTTACACCATTGTTCTTACTGCTTTTTACTTCTACACCATTGTTTCTTAGAGGTTTCAAGCTCTACATCGTTGGTATTATCATCTTACTCTCTCAAGGCTCTCTTCCTTCCTCTCTCAACTTCTCCAAGCATGTAGAAGGGAGGGTATAATTTACTTTATTGTATTTTCTTACTTATAGTTTAGCATATAGATTATATTTTCTTTCTATAAGTTCTGCCTATTATGTTTCTTTATCATTTCTCTCTCTATTGTTGCATATCGGTTGTCCATGGAGGTTGTTGCAAGAATGAAAAGATTGAAGGTGTTGTCATTGATGCCAATTGGTTAACTGGTTATCAACTAGTTGTTGGTTGTATATGTCGAGGATATTAAGAAAATTGTAATAAAGATATGTTGCAGATGTTCAGTGGTTGCTCCCGGTTTTGGTCCGAATTTGCTCCTATGTTTGTGTGGTTTAGACATGTTCATGGTTGTTAGAAGATGCTATATCTATATTTTTGGTTGTCGATTCATTGTACAGTGCAAGTTGTGTTCACCAATTGTGAGCTATGGTTTTCTGTGTTTCTGGTTGAGGTCCAGGAGAAATGTTGTTGGTCCAAATTTCTCTTTGATGAAGTCTTATGACTTGTGGTTCTAGAGTTGAGCTGCCCTGATTCTATTGAAGATAGTTTTGGCATTTGGAAGATTTGTGCTTAATGGTTGTATGTGTTTTACACTAGTTTGGCCGACCTTGTGTGAAATACTACTTTTGAGGTTGATGAAGCATGTTGGATCTTTTTGGGTCCCTTGAAGCGTATGTTTGGGTCGTCCTATTTCTAATTCCACCCTAGGATGTTTTGGAGCTGACCTAATTTTAATTTGGATTTGGATGGTTGACTTTGGATATGTTTCAAAGTTGAAGATGGTATAAATACACGATGAGTTAGTGGTGAAGAAATATACAAGAGCAAAGAAGAAGAGCAATAAGAGAAAAGAGAAAGTGCAGTCTGGTGAAACACTGATTCTATTTAGTGAGTGTGTGTGATGCGAGTGTGGCAGATCATTGTGAAGCTTAATGTTGAGTTTTCAGATGCAGTGAGCAAAAGGTGGACTTTATCATTCATGCATGTTTGTGAGTGATTGTGGTGGAATCCTTTGTTGCATTGGGATTTTAGTCTCTCAGTAACAATTCTTCTTTGTCTTCTTTGTATCTCTATGGCAATGAGCCCTCTGGGTTGTTAGCCCTGTTGGATAGTGAGTCCTTGTTTTAGGTAGTGAGCCTTATTTTAGGTAGTGAGCCTCTTGTAATCGGTTTTGATATTCTCTATAGTGTGAGTTGGTCCTCAATGTGGTTTATCCCTCATTGGGTTTTCCACATAAATCTAGTGTTATTGTGTTTGTGTGTTGGATTTAAGTTTCTACATTGACATTTGATGATTAATTAGTTAAGTAGTATTAAGAATTAGTTCTGGTGATTGAATTAAAAGTTTAATTATGTGAAAACTGATTCACCCCCCTCTCAATTGTCCTATTCAACATAGGCGGAAACACTAAAGCAAGGGTTTGATTGAGGTAAATTTCAAAACACAACCCCAACATTTTTCCATCTTCGTGTGTGTAGGTATTTCATTCATATGGAGCTTGCGGGAGGCTAGACCACCCATAAGTTGGATTTCTACTACCCTTGCTCTATATATCATTACAATCTATTTATCTTTTAAGTTATAGTATTTTTCTTCTTGTAGTTAGTTAATTAGCAATATTCTATCAATTCTATTTAAACTGTCAGATTAATTTTTTTGGGTCGTTAGCACACATTATGAGTTTTTGATTGTAAACTCTATTCTTGGTCTGTATGAGACACCAACGTGTCCCTAAGACAATAGAACTCTGGCCGAGATCCAGATAGTCCATAGTCTGAGGCCTTTGTGGTTTTCTCACTCAATTCCTGAAATCCTCCATCCCTAAAAGCGTAAGTATGCAGTCTAAGGCCTCTATGGTTTGCTCACCTAATTATCGAAATCCTCCATCCCTAAAAGCATAAAACAATGTCCATTTTATCTTCCATTTGCCACCCCGTTTTCCTATCTTTGTCATTGAGGTAGTTGAGGGAAATTCATTCCCTTATGACTCTTCTTTTTCCTAGAGGCACGAGAGTAGTGAATCCCCTCCTCTACAGTACATTCTCCCTAAGTTGTACTTAAGGGAGGGTGGTGTTGGTGTGAAAGGGATGTTTTACCTAGTTACTTCATCACTCAGGCCCTATTCACACTTGTTACTTAAGTTTACTTAGAGTACACATATGATAATGACCACTTTATGCCTCAATCCATAAGATTATTTAATACATGCCATAATCTTATTCAATCTTATATCTCACCTTGCTCTATATAACCAAGGGGCTCTCTTTGTAATCTCAATTTATTGTTATTAATTATAGAATTAGAGTTCCTAGATCTTGGGTGGCTACAATATTTAGCCAAATATTGCATGTTATAAAGAATTCTATATCAACTTTTATATTTTTGAGCTCTACAATTTTCAAAAAGGGGTCCCAACAACCTTGTAGATCAAATTTTATGGCCTCCAAAAGTTTGGCTTCATACTTGGAATTATAAAAACATTTTGGACACATAAAAAAATTATAATTAGAGACCAAGAATCTATCAAGAACATGCTAAAATAAAATATTTCTCACATCCTCTATTATTCCAAGTAAAGACACTAGATATAGGTTTAACATCAACTAGAATACTTAAGACTCCAAATTCTCACACAAAAGAGAAGAAGGGTCTAATTGTTTAAATCTTCATAGTCTAGATGAAGGATTGCATTAAAATCTCCCATCATAATCCAAGGAAAAAAGGAAAACAAGAATAAAAATATGGTGTGAGGCCAAAGGAAATTCTTACCATCAAATTCTATGGGCACATAAACATTGGTGGGAAGGATGGAACTATACATTCCAAAATAAAACCTAAGTAGAGAAAGAGAATATTTTTTTGTAAGCTAAATGGAAGGTGTAAGCTGACGAGGGTCATATAAGTATGCCAACCCACCAATAGAACCCTAAACACCAATTTTTCAGCACTTGCAACATTTCTAAAGTTTCAAATAAAATACAATCATATATTTAACTAAGAGTTTTCATTTCCTGTAGAAAAATAATGTCATGCTTATGCTCACAAACTAGATCATGGTTTCCAATTTTTGATGAGGGTTGCTACACAAATCCCTAATATTCCATGAAATACAAATCAAATGTGAGGATTGAAAAAGTTTACATCAAGTGTGCAAATAACACCTAATTCCACAGTGGATTCCCCAATCATCTTCACCTTTTCTTAATATTTCTTTCTCCCCACCTTTGAATATTTATCTAGGGCACTCTTTTTAAGACTTTTTTGTTACAAGCTTAATGGGAGACTAGATTTCCTCTTAAATTTATCAATTGATCCATGTGCTAAAGGTCCTTTAGACACGAAAGGCCTAAGAGTGTCCCCAAGAGGATTGACCAAAGTGAAAGGAGATGCATCATTCAGATGAGTGTCTATTTTCTCAACTTCATGAAAAACACTAGACTCCATAAATTGGTGGGGGGAATAAAAAAACACTTTTATTCAAGCCCCCTATAAATTAGAAAGATAATTAATTTTCATCCTATGGATAGACACAACATGATCATTCAAATCCAATGCTTGGACCTTTGGAGGACTTTTAGCCATGAAAAGCTCAAATTCTTCAAAATGTTAAAAGACTTAAAATCTATTGTTATCTTTTCCTCTTGTAGCATTGTCTCTTGGAAAATCTAGAGCTCTTCATCTATTATAATTTTTCACTTAAATAAAACCCTTTGAATCAATTCCATCTACATGAGTTAGGTATTTACCTTTTGTTAAAGCTTTCATTGTACATTTCTATGTGGTAATGAATTAGAAGTTGGAACCTATTGTGAGTAGTCTCTTTGTAGATGGCCATACACATGACAAGTATGACAATGAAAAGGTAGGGCCTCATAGTCTATTTATTGGATACATAGCATGTTGCCCAACATAATTTTGAGAGAATTTGGTGGGTTTGTTAAGGTCAATTTCAACACATATAAGAGCATATAAAGTAACTTTTCGTTCTAGAGTGAGATGAGAAGAGCCCACGTGTTTCCCAAAAATCATGACAATAGATTTCAAAATATCATATCTATAAAACTACATAGGTAATTGGAAGAGATGTATCCAAACAAGAATATGAGACATAAGTTCTTCCACGAGATCAAACCCCATGCTAGGGTTTAATAAATAAACCTGTTTGATTGCAAAAATAAGGGTTTCCCTCAAAAGCAAATGTTTTGATTTTCAATTCTAGAGGAAACCAAAAAAAACTCATTTGTAGTCAAACTAACCTCCTTGTTTCCTTTTGGTTGCCAAGTGCGATGGGCCTAGTTCTCCAAAAATGGTAGAGAATTTGATGCCCATACATTTGTATGCTAAAGAATGTTCAAAGAGATACAACCCATCACTGGCAATTAATTCTAGGCTAAGAACTATAATAGGTTGATCCTCGCTTTTGAGCAAACATCCATTAGGTCAGGGACATTTTTCATTCCTTTGGCCTATATTGAAATCTTTCATAGCTAGCAAAAGAAGGTTAATAGTATTTGCATGATTAGAATTCCTGAAATGAAGAAGAAAGGAGGCCCTTTAGACCCCAAAAAGGAAAAGTTATAGGCACTACAAACCCCTAGTAATACATAAAACCATAAAACTCTTGATGAAACAATGCTCACACATGAAGAAAGCAACCAAAGAGCTTGTTAATGGCCATCCAAACTAGATGCAATCCTCCAAAAACAAAAAACAAAAAAATCTATAATAGCTCATAAAATTGCATAAAATATATTTAATTACTAAATTATTAATTTTACATATAAATAATTGCCAAATTTAAAATAATTTTTAAGCTCTAGGAAATTTTAGCGATTTTTTTTTTATGGAGCTCATCCACAAATTCTTTTTAGCTACCCGTATGAGCCTTCTTGGGCTGAACCTCTTCAGCTAAGAGCCAAGGACTGAGGGGTATCTATTCCGCCAAATTCGCCTGGGGCATGATCCTGGCCTCATCCCTTTTTCGGTGTTGAAGCCTTTGCACTCAACAAGACTTGATCCCTGATGGGCTCATTTAGAACCTTTCAACTTCACTAGTAGACCAAAGGCCTACTGACAATTTCAGTGATTTTGGAAACTGAAAGCCAAACTAATTTCGACAAATCAGAGAAAGTAAATATATTGTTATCAATTAGTATATTATAATCGCTTATTAATTCGTAACCAAATTCGTGGGCAGCCTATTTTGTTGTAAATAAAATAATTTTGTAAATCAAATGTCAACCACATGAGGGCATTTGGTCTAGTGGTATGATTCTCGCTTAGGGTGCGAGAGGTCCCGAGTTCAATTCTCGGAATGCCCCTGTCATACCTTAACGTTTTTCTTTATTCTTATGGAGAAGCTATTTTGATTTTAGCCATGCTGGATGTTCACTTTCTACTCTCTGTAGAAGCTATTTTGATTTTAACCATGCTGGATAAGTAAGACAAATTTTAAGGACTTTTAAGACTTATTTTACTATTTACAAGTAAAGACATTTTGTTAGTTTTCATTTCTACCAATGAGATGTACATTAATTAGTTATGCTTGTTGTCAGTTCCCATATTTATGGTGTAGGCATGACCTGAAAGTCCCTGGCATCATCAACAGATTTTTCTACAACTTGTTTACCAACTGGCATTGCTACTAGATTTTTCCACATCATAATTTTTCATTTTTACTAACAATTCAAACTCTGCACTGTGTGAAAACTGTTTTTAAGCTCTAAGAGCAGAAATTCGTTTTATAAGACATTTGGTCTAATGGTGGGAATGTATGATACCATCTTTCTGAGTTTAATTCTCTTGATGTCCAAAGTAGTAAACCATTTCTAAGGTTTGTTTCTTTTCTCGTCTATGCAATGATCTATAAGGAACCACCAGAACATATCACATTAGTGAAAAAAATCATTTCTTGAGTTTTCAGGGAAGTGGTGCCTAGTGTGAAACTGCCGGTTTCATAGGAGGGCATTTTTGAAACCATGGCCTAAGTGGTGGTTCTGAAACACAGGAGGAACATTAATAGTATGTAGTTTTCATAGTCTATGATAATTATGCTGAGATTTCTGATTTGAAACTGTGTGTGATTTTTATAGGGGGAGCATTTAAGAAGAAAACTTTGTGCTTATCAGTATTGATAGATTGTGTAGATGTTTTTACATACAAATCCAGAGCCTCTTTGAAGTTCTTCGCTTTCTTAACCTTGGGGGGTCCAAACAACATTGTATCATTCATTGGAGGTCTAACGATGATAAACAAGTGAGGAGAGAGTAGATCCCCTTACCTTAAGCCTTTAGAGTTCAAAAGGAACCCAATAAATTGGCATTTATAATAAACTCAAATCCCATTTCACCCAAGAGGAGAGAAGCCAACATTAAGAAGGAAATTTGAGAGAAATATCCAACTAACTTTATCATAGGCTTTAATAGTGTCCATTTTAATCACTATACCTTGATAGCCTCTTGCTAAAAGATATTTGTCTCCTCGTGAGGAAACTTTCATGTTCTAGAGAAATAGATAGAGTAAGAAGCAACTTTAGTCTTTTTGGTCCTAATTTTTTATCAACACTTAGCCATGAAAGCCTTAGGAAACCTTGTGAGTGCCTTGACACTCTTGTTTACTAATATGCATGACTCAACAACACTCAAGAACTTGTGCGTGTCTTGATTGTCTTGTGTATTAACGTGCATGACTCAACGAAAACACAAGCTTCAAAAACATGTACATCTTATACGCAAAGTATTGTAGATCATCATACATCATGTGCAAGTTAGTGTGCTATCGCATGCCATCACACATAACTCAACAAAATCCTATCACAACTCACATTACATAGTTGGCAATCTTCCACCAATTAAGACATTATGTCCTTGACACAAATCAAATTGCCTAGAAATTTCTTCACAAGCATCTTGTTTCTTAACTCAACTTATTGTACCATACACATTTGATCACATAACCTTTTATATTTTCTTGGAACGATTTAAATTTGTGGGCAATTAAAGTGGTGTTTTTAGAGATACATACCATATCCACCTTACTATAGCCCACACAAACCTCAAAAGGCCTCTTAAGAATATGCGGTTCAACCCTTTGAAGCTCTAAAGTATTTTTAAAAAGAGATCTAAACACTTTATTTTTTGTGCTTAGTTTAGTGTAACAACACAACATTAGGAGAACATAAACACAACTGGTACTTAACCAATCACCTCTTGTTAGTGTATTACAAGCCCCTAAAATTCCACAAAAGAAACTTCAATTGTTTGTTGGAGGGATCTTCCCCCTCCATTATGTGAACTATTAGGAAACAATAGGTTAGAAACCGCATTCCACTTCCATTTTTGCTTCTTGTTGACACTTCTCAATTTTAAAATTTCTTCCAATTAAAACCCAAAACATCCAAGGAATCATTTTGTGAAAAATAATCAAACCCATCCAAAAGATCTTCAATTTTAGATCTAGCTTCATACCACTTGCCTTCAAGATATCTTCCTCACACTTTTCCAAAGAGGTTCTCCTCCTCTACAAACAAGAGAGGTTGGGAGCTTGTCTCTATCCAAAGGGACACAACATTTTCCAAGGAGGTGACTAAATTTTTTATATTGACACTTTGTATTACTATAATAATTAAAATTGTAACTATTTCATAAACTTGTGATGGTGAAAAATTAGCAACACGTACTATTCCCATTTAGTTTTATGCCCACCTTGGTGGAAGTCTTAGTACAATAGCATATCAATGAGTGAAATAGTCTTATGCTAGGATTGGATCATGGCTCAATTCTTATCCATAATTGTTTATCCCTATCTACACTAATTTATATACACTCGCCCTCTATCTCTTTTTCTTTCACTCTCATTTACACTACTTTCATACATTCACCCTTGACCTTGAAATTATCACTTCCCATGGTCCTTTTTTTATGTTATTATAATATTTTGGTTATTGAAGCCACCCAAGATCAAAAGAGTAAAGAAAAGAACAATAGATCAATAGATTGCATTATGTATGATCAATGCACAAAATGAGAACGATTGGTGGTATACATAGGATACACAACCAAGAGATATGAATATACAACTAATGTGGGATAATAGGAGATGTAATCACATGTGTGCATGACATCTCCACTAAAATAGGAAAGTACAAGTCACATGATGCAACTATAACCTACCCGAGTAGATGCTTACTAAGCAATCTTATCCTATCATTGGTGCATAATATGTAATAAAGTAACAAACCAAATATAAAAATAAAATAATGCACCAAAACCCCCACACCCCAATAACAAATTCAAACAAATGTGTAGCCACATTAGCTACCAATGGATAAAATAACCCCCTCAAAGAAGTAAAGGAGGATAAAATATTATAGGGAAAAACTCCCCTAGAGACGATACCCCCTTTGAAAGTAGAGAGAGGAAGGTGTAGAGTGGACTAACTAGCCCTATATATAAAACTCCTAATTGAAGAAACTTGCTCTCTATGAAAGGTTTGATGAAGATGTCAATTATCTACTCTGATGTTAGGTAGTACAAGAGATTAATGGACTATCCATGTATGAGCTTTGGAAAATAGTGCATTTGAACCTTAATGTGATTGGCTCATTAATGGTGGACTATATTTTATGAGATCTGAAAGAAACTCTAGTTGTCATAAAAAATGATAGATGGCCATTTGCACTAAATACTAAATTAAGCAAGGATGTGCCAAAATCCAAATAGCCTTAATAGTGATATGAACAATTCATTGATACTTAGCCTCTATGGAAGAGAGAAATTCCATACTTCTTGCTTTCTCAATAAATTAGACCTAAACCAAAAGATAAGTTGAAACCTAAAGTGGGCTTGCAATCTTGCGAATCACTTGCCCAATTTGAATTTGTACACCCTACCAAGTCAATATTGAGACATATTGCATAATGAATCTCAAAGTTGTGTATAGCTTGGATGTAATGGAGAATTTATTTAGTTTCCTTCAAGTGTATCTCATGAGGCTATTGCATAAGCTCAGAGACCATTCTTACAACATATAAAATAGTGGGCCTCAATGAGGCTTCCAACAAGCCATTAATACAAAGTACCATCTACCAATGGTGAAGAGCATCAAGCCTCAAGTTGACTCCAAAAAGAAAGGGAGTCAAAGTAGGTTTGCAGTGAGCCATATGAAATCATGAGAGAAAATCAAGAGCATACTTGGATTGTATAATGGAAAACTTAGAAATTGATTGAGTGGTCTCAATCTTGAGAAAGTAATGCAACATGTCCAAGTTGGTCATTAAAAGCCACATGGAAAAAAACTCCTCTCCAAAAGAGAGAAAATGAAATAACTACACCATTGAAAGAAGGATAGAAGAAGGACTAAATATGACCCCCCAATGACTCCTTCTATCACATAAGTATAATGAATGTCCCCCATAGGAGAGAGAAAATGAAGATATTAACCCCCCCCCGCCCCATAAAAAAGAGCTCTTGTGCCAATGATGAAAGAATGAAGACAACACGATCCATTGCTTGCAAACAAAATTTCTCCCCTTAGGAAGAAACAAACCCACTAGTGATTGGAGAAGCCATTTCCAAAATATGGATGAATAGGGAATCCAAATTCAAATGATATGTGCCTCTAAAAAATTCTCAAATACCCACGTGTTAGAATGAGATGATGTCAATCCATAATCCTAGGAAGACTAATGTACAAAACAAGTTGCAAAGACTATGATGATGGAGGGCTAATAGTGATGATGTGACTATTAGAAAAGAGGAGATGAATGCACTCAAAAAAATCATCCAAATTTATAACTTGAGACTCCACAAACAAGGATGATATGTCTGTAAGGTATGAATCCCAAGTAGCTATGTCAGGAAGAAGATTCTTTGTGCACTGAAACAATAGGGGCCAAGGATGTGGTGATGCCAAGCTGACCAGGAACAACAAAAGATAAAGATTGGGTTTCAATATGAAGAGTGGGAACATAAAGACTATAGGAGTTTATGGTGAACTCCTCAAACACCCCAGGATCACCTGCAAGAAAAAATAACTTCCACAAGAGATAAATGGTATAAATATCATGCTATCATTAAGAATGCCAAACTGAATATGTCAATGTGCATATGAAGCTTTGCTTATATAGGGAAGGAGGTGAATAGGATTAGACAAGATCATGACAAGTATCTCAATCCCATCACATGAGACAACTAACTCATAACAAATATTAAATGCATGGGAGAATTATTAAATGCCTAGATAGCTAAAAGTAAATAATGAGACATGACCCCATTATAACTGACTTCTAGAAATGACAACTAGGAAACTTAACTCCTAAGTAAACTTATAATAATTTGAATAGGTCCTCACTAATAACTAGTTAGGAAATAACCCCATTCACTCCAACAACCCCCCATAAGTGCGACTTAGGGAGTGTAGTTATTATGCAAATGATGCAAGGATGGGTCCCGACTACGAGGCAATGTTAGGTACCCATGTACATATGCAAATGAAATATCTCACAAACGGAGAAAAGGAGAAAACCCAGTGGGACAAAACTCCTGCCCAAAAGAGATACAATAATGATATCCATCATAAATCCAATCAATCCCCATTCACACAAAGGATGAAAAGAGAGAGCATTCCCCCACCCTCCTCATAATGAGATAACCTGCTACAAGAGAAGCACTAGAAGTACACTATAGAGTAACATTGAAATCCTTTATTTGGCAAGCAAGGAAATATACTTCTATTTGCTAGAAACCATATTATAGTCACTCAAGGACTCAAGTCAGAATCATGAAAAGCAACAACATACCCAATGCCAAGGAACACTGGGAAACTCACAAATTGGCACAACTTTGGAATCTATGAAGCAACAATTGATTAACAAATGATCTAGAACTGAAATAAAGTGCAGAGAAAATACAAACCTAATGCACACAAAAAAGGAAATAGTGTATGCACTGATGAATGTTCACATTTTCCTCCATGATGAAAAATAACCTCAAATTTAAGTAGATGACAAAATCTAAAAAAAATGGCCTACACCATTATAAAGTGCTTGAAACTAGCTTTCCGTTGTTATCTTATTTGCCAAAAATGGACATCATGGCCAAAAGCTATGAATTTTTCAAAAAAGTTGAATTTAGCCTGCAGGAAACATGTTTTCTAGCAAAAAACTTTTACTTATGATTTGATTTTTGAAAAATCTACTCATTGTTTGTAGACAAAAACATAAACCCAAAAATATTTTGAAGCTAAGAACAAAGAAATTATTTTTTGATCCAGCAAGCAGAAGATTAAAAAATGAATTTTTTTAACCTTCAGCTAGGAGAAAAATGACGTGCGATGCTTTTTGTACGACAATTTTCTTTAGATCTATGCAAGATATGCAAAATCTAAAAGATACCCAATTGAGATTTTGACCCTGGATACAAAATCCAAAAAATGCTTTTCTCAAAAATGAGTGGAAGCTGGATTTCTGAAGCAAAAAGCAAAACAACTCCAATGAAAAATGATTTTCTTGAAACCCTTTACAAAATGGTGAGGCTCTCAAGACCCCAACTCGCACCTAACAAAACTTTCACACCAAGATTGTCCCCTTAGATTTGGGAAGAAGTATGTAGCACTGAAGCTCTGATACCATGTAGGAGCTATGATATAGCTCATAGAACATGTTTGAGTCACTCAAGGACTCAAGCCTCCAAGATCATCTACGTACAAAAACCAACAACAACCTTCCACAAGAGGGAAAAAGAAATAACATGAAATTGCAACAATGGATGCACGATGTGGCCAATATGCAATATTCAAGATTGCAATGATATATTGGACTTACACAACACTCAACTAAGCTTTGGACTTATAATAATGTGAATAGGTCCTCACTAATAACTAGTTAGGAAATAACCCCATTCACACCAACAAAGACACGTCTTTGAACCATTAAAACATGCAAGGCCTATGGTATATTCAAGCTCCTCTAAAGCATCATCATCAAAGGGTATACAATCTGCATCTACTAGGGGAAAATGACAATCTAAAATAGGATTCTCTAGGAATGGAGAGATATGAGGGTCTCCATGATTCTCCCAAAAGTCTAGTCTAAAGTGTGTGGGGACAATCAATTTGTTTGATATAACACACATAGTGTTAGGATCAACACTAGAATAAATCACTCCTACAACATGATCACTGATAATAATCAAAATTGACCCCTATTGTGTTTGGTGTAGATATGAGTCCCTACAAATAACACAAAAGATCAATCCACGTGAGATGTGCCACGATACCATTTTGCCAAGACTCATAATTATCCTTTGTCAAGATGACAACAAAAGGATGAAAAGAAAAAACCCATGATACTTCCTCAAATAAAAAAATTAGAGATTGATAACCTCAATGCATGTAAATCAGATCAAATAAGTCATCTCATGCAAATAGATCCTCTCTAAGTGTCAAGACATCCAAGTAATTAAGAAGGATGTGAAGCCAAAAAAACTAAATAAAAGGTGCTTGAGGAATAATCTTGAAAAATTGTATGAATGGATTTGAAGATCTCTTAAATACCTTTCCAATGTTGTAAGAATCACAAAAATTAGAGATACATGAGAAAATTTATGAGCACAAAAGTAGAAAATGATGATATATCTTTAACTAAAAATAAATTGCACCAATAACAAAATATGATGATGATACCTACACCACTAGAAAGTACATGGAATTAGCTTTCTAATGATATCTTGTTTTCCCAATTTTGATGTACTATATACCCAAGTAATGGCCAAGAGAAAAAACAACTCCCTTAGGCCAAATGAGGGCTAGGAGGGACCAAAGGCATAGTACTTTTGATGATGTCACACTGACATCATCATGATGTGAGCATAAAATATGCCTAGAATATTCCTCGAGTCATCGAAAAAAAAGGTTGCTTGAAAAATCACCATAATTCTATAAATTGATGAAATATGCTTTCATTGATCCCATGATTCCCAAATTTCACCAATTTTTTTGGAATATTCTATCTAGGTCCTAAAATATTCTTTGCAATTAGTGGGTTTGGTAAATTTTTTGCTACTGGTAGGTTAAGTTTGTCAATTTTTTGAGAAACTACTTGAATTGGAGGCCGCTACCAGTGATAGAGAAAGGTCGATAGTGGGAGGAAAATAGTTGTTGAGTGGCCAAAGGAAAGTTGGTGTTGGTAAAGTGACCTCGCATAGGTACCGTGCAGTCTTATAGGCCTGCTGCCATCAACAACAAGGTACTATGGGTATTGTGCATTGGAAAAAGTGAAATCCATTTTTTAAAATTTTTGACCTTTTTTAATTTAAAATCTAAAAAAATGACTTAAAAAACAATTTTTTTTAATACATGTACCTATGTTTGGGAGTGAAATTTAATGGTTGACAGGGTGCAAATTTGTACACTGGTTGTATGGATTGTACAAAAATTTTCCTTAGATCTTGTGCCCCTAATTTTTTTCCTTTTTTTCAATTGCTCCAATTTTAGCAAATCAATAGGAAATCTTAGGGTTTTGGACCATTATGGATCCAATGGTGATGTCTGTTTCACACTAGGATGAATTAATTTTTCCCTCAAGGTTGGGTCTTTTAAAATTTGGATAGGAATTCATAGATCTAGTGCTCTAATACCATGTTGGAGTTGATAGTCAACCCTATAGCTCCCAAAAATCACATGAAACCAAATCACCTATCACAAAGAGAGAACAAGCAACTAATTTGTTATGCAACTTTGAGAGAAAGATTGATCTAATGAATCATCTAATATGCCTTTTGTATTGAATAATGAATGCTTGGATTTTTTTATTACAATGAAAGATGAATGATCATAAAAGAGAAAAGAAAATCCTAGATGAGAATTTGATTATATTGTGACAAGTGGAATTATCATAGGCAATGAGACAACGTGACCTATAATTAGCCCAATCTAATAATAAAAAATAACTCCTAAATTTAGCTTAAGTGTAATAAAGTAAAATGAGCCTAGTAATTGATAAATGATTAATTAATTATTATGTGATTTTTCTAATTACTCCAATAAAAAATTATCATGAAGGGTAGTTTTCACTACTATAATGGAGGATGAGGAACCCCAATATCAATAGGTTATTAAAATAAACCATAAACAATAGAAAATAATCTTATTAAAAAAATAGATATTTATATCAAAATAATAATTGGGGAATCCAATAATAAGAAGGAAGATATCCATCTTGGCATACCAAGACAAAAAGCCTTGTTTGAGGTCATAGGTATATTTTTGAAGTCCACACACCATGAAATAATCTTGTAGGAAAACCAATGGACTCTCCTTGTATATCTCCTCAAAATATTTGTGAAGAAAGGCACTCTGCATATCCATCTTATTAACCTCCTAGCAATGAGCTACAATAATAACAAGTTTTAGTAATATAGAATTCATCTTTGCAACTAGTGTAAAGATCTCAGTGTAGTCAATTTTAGGGACCTATGAAAACCTTTTAAGACTAATCATGCTTTGAACCAATCCAATAGCCCATTTTGTACAAATTTTATCTAATATGTCCACTTACACTAAACAATTTCCTTCCCTTATGAAGGGGGACCAAATCCAAAATGCAGTTCTTGATCAAGGAACCATACCCTTTTTGCATGGTTTTATCCTTCTCAATAATGCTATAGGCCTTACAAAATTATTATGGATCAAAGGTAGTAGAAAAAAGTGTGTGAAGTCCCTAAAACTATAAATGAGTCCTCTTAGTATTTGATGGATTCCCAAACTAATCACCTTTTTCCTACAAGCTCTACCAAGCCCAAAATGGACTTGTAGTCAATGAATCTAGAGATTTCTTAACCTCTAATTGATGACTAGGGGATGAAGGAGGTTAGTCTTTATCATCAAAAGTGGAGGAAAAATAATATTTACCATTGGGAAATTACTTAGGTTGATTTGAATCTTTAGAACTATTATCTATACCCGGTGACTCCAATGTGAATGTAGGATGAGAAGCAAAATTTGAAGATCCCTAAAAAAAAAATACCCCTCTTAAATTAAAAATCATTTTTTGTATGATGGAGGAGCTAATATCCCTTAACACCATCACGATAACCTACAAAGATGGAAGACCCACCTTGGGATCCATGAACTTGTAATTTTCTATAGGAATGTGAACCCATGATTAGGAAAAAAAAACATCCTGAAGTGCTTAATTATGGGTTTATAACTAATCCAAGCCTCAAGAGGAGTTACTCTCTTCAAGCCTTGATGAGGAACATGGTTCTAGATATACCACATAGTTAATTAAATTTACCTATTATTGAGGTGTAAGAGATATAGATTGTATCATACAACTAGCCATTTCCTTCAAAGATTCATTCTAGCATTTTGTCACACCATTCTACTAAGGATTGTATGAAACTATATGTTGTAGATCAATCACCTATGAAGTGTAAAACCACTCAATATGATGGCTAACATACTCACCAACATTGTATGTGCAAAATTCTAATGGATTCTTTTGACTATTTCTCCATATAATATTTGAATTTATAAAATTATTCAAAGATCATTTTTGTCAAAGAAAATAAACCAAATTATGTTAAAAAATGGTTAATGAATGTTAATACATATTTAGCTCTACTAAAATAAGTAGATGTAAATGAGCTAAAGAAATCATTAGAATAAGATTTTGAAGCTATGTAGCTCTCCATGACTTAGCTTTGTCATAATTATCTTTGAGATGCTTACCAATAATTTAGCACTAGAAAAATAATAATAATAATAATACGCACCCATATCACCATTCCTTTCTACTTGACTTATTTAAGATGGCCAAACCACTAATTTCATTACCTACTCAACTCATAAATAAATGAGAGAAGAAAAAAATCAAGGAATATTAGGAACAAATTTTGAAAAGAGATATAGTCATGACTGAGATCTACTATCCCACTACAACTATAAAACCATTATCCAACACTCTAATAACCACTATATTAAGAATGAAATCAACCCACTTGCCTAAAACTATGTGATCAATTAGATAAATTGGTAAGTGATTAGTTGATAATGAAGGTACACAAAGAACATCGTAGAATATCCCATCACCCACATTAACATATCCTTTCCCACACACCTAAATAAGAGTGTCATCACCCACATTAACATATTCTTTCCCACAACATCCCCTCATAAGACCACCCTCCCATATTTTCATCAATGAATATTCCAACATTGAATCAACTATCTACCATCCATCCATCATCACATCCATTTAATCCAATATTTCACACAAATCCTCATACATCCTTAATCTATCCACTTCATCCCCTTGGTAACAACTACCAATGTCTATGAGTGCCACAAAAATCACCATGGATATTAGTAGTACAAGTTTTAATATCCATGAAAATAGAAACTTGAGTCCTTCCCCCATCCACTATCTTATGAATCCTTATCTCCCATCCTTATCCACCTTAATCTCTCCATTTCAAAAAAGAAAAATTTTATAAAAAAATAGTAATAAAGAGAAATAATCCATCCAATGGTGAAAATCACTCCTTATGGAACCTTGGAAAATTAACATGATGAAAAGATTTCAAATAGGCATCATGCACAAATCCCTCATTTACTTAAACTCTAGACTTGGGGGAAAGCTTCATCCATTCTATCTATCAATCAACCCCATCATATCTAGCATCATCCTATCTATCCCATCCATTAAATCCATACACATACTACATCCTATCCAATCCATCCACCCTTATTTTATCTTGATAAGGATTGAGGCATCCCATCCAAGAATGCTTTAGACAATATAAACCTTAATTTATTTGCAATTCATTCCTCATCCACAACATCTAATGTGGAGAATCTTCTACATATGTGACATAGTCCTTGGAAATCCATCCTTAATCCCCTCTATCTTATATATTCGTGACATAGATACTTTCTATACTCATGGTTATTTCAAATTCCTAAATATCATCCTATCTTCCATCTAATAGTCCTCCTATCCTCCATCTAATAGTCCTCCTATCCCCTATCCTTCCTCTATGTCCTATCTAAGAAATACATTCATCGTATCATACTTATACAAAGCCTTGGTTCTCCCTTGTCATTCGTTCCAAGCCACCTAAATATCCCTCCTAGAAATCTAATTTCTATTAACATTTATCCTCAGTCCTTCTAATCATTCAAATTAAATCCTAAAGAAATCCATCCATATACTAGAAATTCTAATCCATTCAATATAGTACAACATCTATAGCTATACCATTATTTTATTCCTATCCTTGCATTGTTCTTATCATTAATAACGATCTCATCATCATCATCATCATCATCTATCAATAAATCAATTAGTTTTTAACTTAGGACAAAATCCTTATCTATTTTTGTCTTGTTGTGCATACTTGCTTGTTGTCTTGTTTTTGTTATCATTACCATAGTCCTTGCATCATATCACCCTAGGGGCAACATGGTCTTCCATATCATGGAGTCATAAGGAACATGCTTGCACATGACCTTTTATTTTGTGTTAGTCCTTATTCACTTAGTACATCATCACCCTAGTTTTTATTACCTTGGTGCATAACATTATGTGCAATATCAAATAAAGGTTTCTCAAGCCATCACAACATGACTTTGTCCAATATCTCCACCCTTTCTATCTACCCTCTCCTTTTCTAGATCACATCCTTTATTATCCTTTCAAGAACACACCCACGTCCTTCAAACCTATTTTTCCTCTCAAGGGGGATACCAACCTACCTCCTTGTCATCCCTCTTATTCTTCCAAGTTATTGGAGTATCATTCCACTAGTCTCATCCCCTCCTAGTCACTATGTTTATTCTTCTTTGAAATAATTTTTTTTCATCTAGTTACAAAATCGTCTCAAAGAGGGATAAAATGTAGAAACCCATTTTTTTTCATACTCAACCACACTAGACTTTATCCTATTCCTATCCATTATTTAAATAATATCAATTATTTAATTTATTTGCTCTTTATCCTTATTCCTCACCTTTAATTAAAAATATATATATTTTTATTAAGTCCAACCTTTGTTTCCTATCCCACAAGAATTAAATAAATATAAAATCATTTATAATATTCTCCTATTTTCCACCATAGTCCAATTATATAATTATTTATCAATTAATTAACTACATAAGTCCTTGCACATGCCTAAGTGTGATTAATTTAAATACTCGCATCAAAATCCCACTTATCTCTAAAAAGCTACAATGAAATATTAGTCATCCACGTTGGTGTAAAAAGGAATTTTACCTATCTAGTTCACTAATAGGTCCTATTTACATGTTAAGTTTACTTAGGTCCTAGGGAGTATTTCTAGAAGGTTGTTAGTTTTCATAAGATCTTATCTTATCTTTTGGAATTTAATGATTTTTTCTTAGGCCATTTAATATTAGTTGCCTCATGAAATCTGATTAAGACACTTGTCATAGTCCTATCTAATCCTATGTCTCACCTTTGTATATATAACCAAGTGGTCTCATATGTAAATTATAATAATCATATCATCATAATCTATTATTTGCATCCTTTGATAAAATAGTGTTATTCTCTCATAGTTGATCTCTCTTCATGAAGTTCCTAGATCTTGGGTGTCTATAATATTCAACTAAATATTACATGGTGTAGAGTATTCTACACCAACTCTTACTTGGTATTAGAGGTTGTGGTATTATTTCAATTGTTAGTCTTTATTGAGAGATATAGGTTGCAAATATTGTTGAATCTTGAAAAATTGAGTATGCTCTTCTCTTGCATTGAATGATGACTTGGAGAATTAAAAAACTTGAAAGAAATACTAGATTTGGGGGCTTCTTCAAGTGGATTTTTATTGTAGGTCAAACTTGAAGCTTTTTGGTGTAGATATGAGCTCACCCTAGAGCTTAGAGGGTTCAAGAAAGTTATTTTTTCCTTTTGTTTCATCCAAATTGGACATATGAGACTAGATCTACGAGGATGAAATTGAAAAAGGATTGCTAGATCTAGGAGGTAGTTGCAATTTTGGAGCACTTTGGGTCATAATAGACCTTTTCATCACATCCAAGAGGCCCAAAAACCTCAAGATTGAATATCAAATCATCAAAATTCAAGCAATTTCCCTAAGCCCTCATAAAATAATTCCTCCATTTGACCATATAGTCATATGGTCATACAACATAGTAGAAAATATGTAGTCACCATCACAAGTCACAAAAATATTCAAAGGTAAAAAAAATAATTTAAAAAAAAATGTTTTTTTTTGAAAATTTTAAAATAGAATAAATCAAAACTTTGATCGTGTACCCTATTGTACACAAGGTATTACAAACCCTACATAATAGGGTACTACAGTAACCATGGGATCCACTATGGCCACAACATGGTGTATCAAGAGCCTTCCATGCAACCCCATACCCACACAATAGTTAACTGCCCCATCAACATATTATGGGGCATCTAGGAGATTTCACCATCATAGGTATAGTCTGCCCAAGAAAAAGAATATTTTATCAACCCTGTGCTGACCTGCAATGGCCACATGATCATCAAATTTAATTGGGTGTATTTTTAGTATATTTCAGATGTTGATGCAGTACTGAAAACAATAGGAACCTAAAAAAACTTCCTCCTCTCCAATGCAATTTTTGATTTTGTAATCCAACTTTGTGGGCACATAACTCAATCATTTGACCTCCATTTTGTGAGAATTTTTTTGATTTGGGGTATATTTTTGTACTATTTGTAGTGATGCAATTGGTTATTGATTTTGGTGCTTAGTTTTTCTATAAATTGTATATTCTTGCAAGAGTTATTGAGTTGTTCTCATCTTGGGAACTTCAAGGGTCCACTCTCACTCCTACAATAACATATTTTCATACAAATTTTTTGGAAGTTCATAATTTTTTATGTACTTTTTAATGTTGTGATCAAATTGATCCCATTCTTTGTAGGAATTATACTAAGATCAAGTCCACTTTGCTATTTTTGGCAAGTGATATCTATAATCATACTACATATAAATTTCCAAGTCATATATTACTAGGGGAATTCTTGATTGAGTAATTTAGGAGGGTAATCTTGCAGTTGTTGATTTCTTTCTTTTTTGTTGTTGTGTTTTCTTGCAATGGGGAAATCTCAAATTGAACTCCTAACTCCATATACTTATTCTTCATGGAGAAAATCAATATAGAATTATCTCATGGGTAAGGGTTGTCTAGGCTATCTAAAGGAAACCATTCCTCAACCAGCTAATGCTAAATAATTGGAAAATGGGGGCTTGATCGTGAGAAAACACTTGGATGCATATGTTCATTAGTCTCTTTGATTTAAAATTTCATGTTGAATCATTCAAAACACCTAAAGAAGCTTGGGAGACTTTTGATTATTTGTACGATAAAACTAATAAGATTATGATATATATAAAATTGATAATGGTTTGATGAATCTTGATCCTAAATATTTTAACCACATCAAAGACTACATTTCCAAGATTAAGCAACTAAGAACATAGCTTAAATATTGCAATATTTATAAGAAGGATTTACAGTTGATTCTAAATGTGTTATCCAAGCTTGGTCCTGAGTATTCTATGTTTGCTTATGGCTTTCATACCCATCATATTTCTATGGGAGCATCATATTTTGATCCTAATATTGATGACTTTAAAAATATCTTCATCCAAGAGGAAGAGAAGTTAATTCATATGGGTCTACTCAAGTCTTCTAAGTCACAAGAATTGTTGGATAGTGAGCCTAAGGTATAGAAATAATCAAGGAATCCTAATAAGAAGCAAACAAATAAAAATAATAGGTTGCATTCATCTAAAGGGGAATCATCTAAGAAGGAGAAGCCTACATGTACATATTCAATAAAACAATGCATGATGACCATCAATTTTATTCAAAATAGATTGATGAGTTGAGGCATATTCTAAAGAGGAATCAAATCAATTTTCCTTCAACATCAAAATTTTCAACTTCTTCATCAAATTTTGATAGACATAAGGGGAAAGCACTTGTTGCAGTTGTAGATTATGATTCAAAGAGGTGGATACTTGATTTAGGAGCTTCACATCATATTTCTTCATCTCTTCATTAGAGTCTTGTACATCATCACACATCTTAATGGCTAACAACACATATATGTGTGTTTATGAGAAGGGATCCATTAACATGGATGATGGAGAATTTAATGATGTTCTTTGTGTGACTTCATTTTCAACCAATATCATTTCTATCTATTAGATCACACATGGTGGAGTAGGAAAGAGTGTTGAGTTCACTCTAGATTTTGTCATAATCTGGGATTTGCATAGTAGAGATATAGTTGCATTTGGGGAGGTTTATCACCAATATCGACTCTACACCTTCTCACATTTTTATCCTATTGTTCCTTTAGTGTATTTTTACATTCAAGCATATAGTGCAGACACTTTTAAGGAGATTTATATGGTCATTTGAATATTGGTATTATTTCATTCACTGAGGATCTAGAGACATGTGTTGATATTCCATCTCCTTCATCTACTATTGTATCTAATGATGATTGTGTTGCCATAGTTTTGGCTCCTTGTGATTTAGTACAATAGGACATACATTATCTTCTAGAGATGGCTACTTGGGATGAGTACTTGATAGACATTGCAACTTTGTTTTGCGAGTCTTGCATTTCAGGTTTGGGAGACACCATTGATTACATTCATCTTCTCTTTGATGGATATTATCCTTCATTTTTTGTGAGGGAACTCTCTGACCCTCTTTTTCATTATCTAAATGATCATTCTTCATGGTTTGAAATGAGTGTGAATTATTTTGGAAAAAAATTGGAGAAGGCTTCTTTGTGTTTGAAGGAGGTATCTTTTTCTTTGAATTGTGTTCTACAATAATTTCTAGGAGATTCTAGATTGTCATCTTCCACAATGTGGCATAGAACACCTGTTTGGAGTGTGACAACTTTCAACATCAACATGGAGACAATTGAGCATAGTTTAGTGACATTTCAAATCATCCTTCTTGTATCTTCCTTTTAAGAATGGGAAGACATCTTGCATACCATCTCAGTTTTGTTTCTTCCTAAGGGGAGGAATGTTGTTTGACAATATTGGATCATCTTTAGCATCCAATGTTGAGCATCTATCATCATTACAGGAGACTCAATATTGAAGGGGTTACATGGTCTCTCTTCTTCTCTCTTATGAAAGGTCTTTTTTCTTGCATGGGGTTTTGTCCTTCTCATTCATCATTGAGAGCATTTTGTTTACATCTATCTTTTGGGAGGAGTTTTGTCCCACTAGATTTTCTCCTTTTCTCCTTTTGTGAGAGATTGAATTTGAACATGGGTACCTAACATGGCCTCATAATTGGTATCCATATTTGCATCATTTTCATAATAATCTAATCCCTAAGTTGCACTTAAGGAGGGGTGTTGGTGTAAATAGGTTTTTTTACCTATCTAGTTCACTAATTTGTCCTATTTACATGTTAAGTTTACTTAGGTCCTATGGAATATTTCTATAAGGTTGTTAGTTGTCATAAGATCTTATCTTATCTTTTGAAATTTGATGATTGTGTCCTAGGTAATTTAATACTAGTTATATCACAACATAGAATTAAGCCATTTTTCATGATCTCGCATTTTCATGAAGTTCCTAGATCTTGGGTGCCTATAATCTTCAACCAAATCTTGCATTATGTTGAGTATTCAATACCAACTCTTACAATCCATTATTTTTAGATAATCCTTAACCTCCATTTAACACATGTGTGAGAAGTCGTGTGTGTCTCATTCTGATATCTCTATGTATCCACACACATGTGTGAGAGGACACTTGGCAAGTTCCTCTTTCCAATATGATCTCCCAACACGTGAGAGGAATCACATGTTTCCTTCCACTATTTCTTTTGTTTCCTTCTTACACATGTGAGAAGATTCATCCTCAACCCTTGAATTTATTCAAACCAGTCCTAGCATTTCATTTCTCCTTGATCCTCATTCTCCTCAAATTTATCAATCTAATGATGACACTTGGTATCATCTCATAAACCATAATATCCATTTATCTTAGAATAAATTTAATATATTATTCAACAAATCCTCAAATCCATAAATTAGACCCTCTCCATGCCATTATGGATCTTCTCATCTCTAAGAAAGGTCATGAACATGTTAGATCTCCAAACAACCTACATTCCTCATTATTAATCAACACAATCTACAACACATCAAGAGGAGTTAAGAGATATCTCATGAGATGTCTCAACCTTGGGTGCATTCCTCTTCAAGATTCATTGGAGTGGACTTGGAGACCAAGGTAAAGACTATTTCAATTAAATTTAGTTTTTTACTTTCCCCTTGTTTTTCATTGTATTCAAATACTTCCTCACTCATTTTGATATAAATTGCTATCATTGTAGTTACTCCTTTATACTTTTACATCCTCTTTATAGTAGTTTCTATCATCATACAAAGATTTACTTCTTTGGAATCTTCCTCCTCTTCCTCTTTGCCATTTGTTTTTATATTCAAATACTTTGTTCGACTTCTCTTCTCCCTTCATTGCAAATTGAAATCCTTCTTCTATTGTTTCCAATTTTACCAAGCTTAGTTTTTCTTGAATACTTCCTCTTAACCTATTCATATTTATCACAATTTTTCCTTTGCTCGCTTCACTATGTCTAGTCATAATAATCCTTATAAAATTGTTTAGTACATTCTTTCACTATCATATCTTTCTACTTTAGATTTTGTAACTTATTCAACAACTATAACTCTTAATCAACAAGTACGAAATAATTTTTCAACTTTACTACAATCCTATCCCATTTTTTTTTATCTTTTCCTTTCTTCTCCTATTTCTTTCTAGCTATCTATCTTTCCATCAAACAATTGCATGTCCTTCCAATTTAGTTGTAGCAAATCTAACTCTTTTAGTATCTACAATTTCTTCATACCGAATATTTTTCTAAATCATTTATCCAATAAAGAAATTCTTCAAAATTTAAATTATTATAATAATTAAAAATATTAATTCTAGGTCTCTTACCAACTTTTGAAATGGCCTTCAACATCTTCACTCAATATATTTCTTCATCTCGGTTTGTAGCTTGAGTATTATATCCTCTTCCAATGTAGTCCTTATCCCATTCTATAACATCTAATTATACTTTCATCACCCTTGTCATTTCAAATATCTCTTCCATTATTCCAACAATATTAGCAATGCCATGAAGTCTTTGCAAAGGCATCTTTCCTTGGGATCTTACTGAAATCATCTCAAATGATTGATTTATCCATAATTACTCCTATAAACTACTTAACACTTAGTGCTCTATTTACAAGTTTCTTATTGATTGCATTAATTTGTTGATTTATTTACAAGAATAACCCTTAGAATAATAACCTTATGATTTGATACCACTTGGTGTAGTCATTGATGAAGGATCCAACGAAATATTATACAATAATGTAGTGAAGTGAACAATAAAGTGAAATTAAAATGAAAATAACTCAACAATAATATGATATTTATTCATTAATAGTGATAAAGAAATTACAGTATGATGCAATGGATTTCTAACATGTCAAGCCTTATTTTTTTATTATAAATTATAAAATTCGAAATATATTACAATACAATCCAATGTCAAGCTCCAAAATAGAACTACCTTCACTTTCTCATCTTTATTGTCTTCCAACGATCTTGAACAATGTTAATATAGCAACTTCTAGCATTAGGAGTGATCTTACTGAACTGCAAGGTGTAAAACTCAATACCTAATGAAACATGTAGTTGAGCAAATGTGTATATAAAGAAAATTTTATAATGAATGTAATGGTGACGGATTCACAATAATTGAACCTAGAAATGTGTTCTTTGTTGTTGTAAACTTCGGAAAGTTGTCCGATCCTCGATTTAAGTGATCTCGCGGACATTTGCTCAATGTGCACGTTAACAATACGAAACCAAAGTCAATTATAATTAAATGACAAACGGAATTTAAAATAACTAAACAGCAAATGAAGAAAGAAATATAATGAGAGATAAAGAGAGTGCAAACTAAGATTGATAACGGAGTTCGTCGTTTAGAACGACTATGTCTCCGGGCCCCCTTCCAATTGAGTGGACCAATCCAATTATTCCTCCAGAAATTCAGTTACATTCGTCGGCAGAACCTCCCCTTGGTTTACAAGGAAATCTACAAATGCACTTCCAAAGTGCGTGGAAACAAGCTTCTCCAAAAGCACGGAAATACAATAATTTCTCCAAGGAAAACAATCTCTCACACTTGCAAAATTCTTCCAAAATTACTTGACTTCTCTCACCTTTCTCACCTCCTTTTATAGCCCAAAATTACCAAAATTGGTGTAAAACCAATTAACTACCCAATCTCCTTTACATAGTGCAAATTTTCAAAAATATTTCCCTTTTCACAACTCCCGAAAGGATAATATTCCTCAAGATATATTTTGTTCAATTGAATGGCTCTAAGGGGTCTATTCCCTATTAAATTGGGATAATCAATTATATAAGGTTTTACGAATAAACTTTGCCCCTAATATCATTATTTTAGGCTTAAGAGATTTTAATTGTTTTACCAAGTAAATCCCACTTTTTCCTCCCTAAAAATATGCCCAAGTAAGCATACGTGGGAGTTAGGAGTGGGTTTTATTTTCTTTATTTTAAAGCTTATTTTAAGCCTTGTTTTAAGGTACACCTCCTAGTTTTAAGCCTTGGAAAGAGTGGTGGGGAATATTTGAATTTTTTTAAATAAATATTCCCCACAACAACCCCACTTTTTCTTTTTCTTTTAATTATTTTTTGTTATTATTATTTTTTATTAAAAAACAATAATATTGCCATTTGGAGGGATGAGGTGATGTCGTGTATCAAGGGCTAATTGGTCGTTGAGCTGACTGGGCACTGACGTCATCATGCAACTTTGACCCAATCTTTGACCTTCCATAACTCGCCACATGCACTGCTTTTCGTGAAATGAACTTCAATGTAATTACATGCACGCAGCACCACACAATGGTGCCAATTTTGATTGGCGATGACTTTGATTTTTACCCCCTTTTTGTAGTGTAGCCTGGTCTCTAAGAGCTGACCAAAGGTTTGACCATATATATCTTGAGCTTTGGGACTTCGATTGACTCCGTTTGAGTTGTGTTGGAGTTGGGGTCCCGAGCACTTTCTAATGATGCTGAAACTAGAGAAAAATGGAGAATTTCAAAATTGACAAAAAATCCTTCGGATCATTGTCACAAACCTTAAACAGTGAAAACTGGGTGTTATTCTATTATGCCCAATAATGAGTTTGGAAGTGAATTATGTCTTTGTTGTGATCCAAATCTTGTCGAAATTAAATACATCATATTCTTAGTGTAAAACTTATCCTCCCAATCATGAGATGAAATATGCAAATGCAATGGAATGTAGCATGATTTGTAGTAATTGATTTATAATTGGAATGTTATTGAAAAACCCACAAATATATAAACAAGTAAAAGAAAATATTTTTTGGTGATGTAAGATTGCTCTTACATCCTAGGATACTCTTGCATCACCCACCTTCAACCTCTTCCTAGACTCATGATTGAGGAGCTCTAAGCTGAATTTTGATAAATTCTCATGCCTAGCTCTTGCTATTTCTCTTGTTTGTGCCACACAACCTCTTATACCACACCTCCTCTTATAGAGGACAATAATGAAGAAGAAGGTGTTATTATTGGTTGAGAGCCTATCAGTGATGGCTTTGACTCCATTCATGTACGAGATCACATAATCCTCCACCTCTCCTATTGGTATAGGTCTCACCACTTAGACAATTTATACCTTGAAAGTGTGTTGTCTATCACCTATTTTTTGAATAATCTAATATATATAAAAGTTAATATAACCATTATTCATTCAAAAAATCTTACAAAATTAAAAATTAAATGATATAATCCATAATAAAGTTTTCAATTGCTCAATAAATTTTGTGCCAAAAGAATATGGTTAGAGTTTGATAATAATCCTAATGTTGGGATTATTCTGAATCACAAGAACTTATATCATAAGTAGAAGGATCCAGCAAAGTTAGTTTTGAATCTTTAGTTGTTAATAGATTTATGTGTATTGTAATAAATAAAAAGCATTCTGCACAATAACCACAAAGTTGAGGAGTGTTTTACTTTCCTAAATGATATATATAAATCACCCAATGTGCAGTGTGGCAAAGAAGACATGTGGCATGGTGACAAGGGAGCAAATGATTGCCATCTGTTATCTTAGAATCGAGTTGTCAAACAAGCTCCTTGCATGGTATCAATATGTACATGTATAAGAAGCACCTGCTCCATATGAAAGTGTTTCTATCTGCCTCTCGAAGAATAGCAATAGTAATAAGAACAACAATAACAAATATGGCTACAGAAGATCCAGCTCCTGCTACATTAGATCCAGCTCCAGATATTGTAGATCCAGTTCCAGCTACAGAAGATCCACCTCCTGTTACAGTAGACCCAGCTCCTATAAGAGGAAGGAAAGTGGAGGATGTTACCTTAGGACGCCAAGCTCCTCGGCCTGCCCATGAAATGGGTTCCATTAATCAAACTCCTGAACGAGAATCCATTCCAGTAATAATCTCTTCTTTACATTATGATGTGGCTGTTTTTTCAAAAATGCTTTTGGTAAATCTGGGGTGAAATTATAATACATTATAATTGGGCCGATTATTACCCATGTATTTACATTATTTATATAGCATTACCAGTTCATTTGTTTAATTAGAACCCATAATGGTGGCGCAGGTTAAGGGAAGCATTAAATAACCGCTTGTATAGTATTCTGTAGTTAATTTGTTTAATTGGGTTATAAATCCACAAACTTCCTACAGGTCACTGGGCATGTGGGTGTGGATAGTGTCTGGTGTAGTGTTATGGAAACCTTCTAGGCCAACCAAACCCACCCTTAAAGTGGCTCTACCAAATTTCGTTAGTTAATTAATAGCAAGATATATTAGCATTTATGGACTTCCTTAACCAAATTAGATGGTAGAACCTGTTAAATTGGATGGACGTTGCTTTGTATTGAGCGTTGCTGTGAAGTATATTTTTAGGTTTGTCTTGGTTTATTGTCAACCTCCTCTATGCCTTTATCGTTCCTTTTCACATTGCACCAAGGGTAGGCTCGACGGTACCACACAATTGTAGTTTCATATCTTCTTGTAGCGGTTTCATATCTTCTTGTTGAGCTGTAGCTCATATGTCTTCCATTTTCCATCCATATGTTTGAGTTCTAGGATCTTCCATTTTCCATCCAATTTACTGCTAGAGTGGAGTGCTCTACCAACTGAACTACTACTTCGGAATCTAAGATCTTCCATTTTCCATCCATATGTTCGAGTTCTAGGATCTTCCATTTTCCATCCAATTTACCGCTAGAGTGGAGTGCTCTACCAACTGAACTACTACTTAGGAATCTAGGATCTTTTTCCATCCATATGTTCGAGTTCTAGGATCTTTCATTTTCCATCCAATTTACTGCTAGAGTCAAGTGCTCTACCAACTGAACTACTGACCACCTAGGACTCAAACCTAGGAATCTAGGGCCTTCCATCTTTCATTTGTGTTTGTTGGAGTGCTCTACCAACAGAGCAACAGAGCTACTGGCCCTCTTTGGTCAGCTCAACATCACACCAAGCTACTGGCCCTCTTAACCTAGGAATGTAGGACCTTCCATCTTCCATTTGTGTTTGTTAGAGTGCTCTACCAACAGAGCTACTGGCCCTCTTTGGTCAGCTCAACATCACACCGAGCTACTGGCCCCTCTTAACCTAGGAATCTAGGACCTTCCATCTTCCATTTGCATTTGCTACTGGAGTGCTCTACCAATTGAACTACTGGCCCTTCTTTGGTCAGCTCAATGTCGGTCGGGATGTGACTACTCGCCCCTCTTTGGTCAGCTCAACGTCAGTCAGGATGTGACTTATTTCTTAACGTTTGGGATGTGACTTTTTCCAACACTTCTAGACAAGAGAATTTTCCTGCAATCTTAAAAATAGGTGTTTGTGAATAGTGAATAGGAGAGCAATTGGTAGATTTCATAAAATCTTATGAAATTTGTTATATTATTTGCCTCTGTAAATCAGACTGAAGACATTTTTAAGACAGCACCAGCAGACTTTCGTTTTCCCACGACCAACCAGACAAGGCACTGCTTCACTCGTTATATTGAATATCCCAAGTATGATGTTTTTAATTTCTGCTCTCAATATATGAAATCTTTCCCTAGTACACTTTCCAGAGCAAATATTTTCTCTATATTCCATATTTCAAGGGCTGTTTATTTGTTATTTGATGTTTGTAAACACAGATGCATTCAAGCTAAGAGAGAGGGTGCCAGTGAATGCGACAAGTTTGCTAGATATTATCGATCTTTATGTCCTACTGAATGGGTATGTAGTTGTCCATAAATATTTTCATTTAAAAAAGAAATCTTATTACTGTATTGCAGTATTGGCTTACATGTCTAAGGTTGTTTTCGTTGCTAGAATTGTTATGTTTTCCCCACTTCTAAGCTTTCTTGTTTATAATCATGCAGATAATAAGATGGAATGAGCAAAGGGAACTTGGCACTTTTCCTGGACCTCTGTGATGAATTTTACTTGAATTTCTGTAATTCTTTTGTAAATTATACTTCCCCCATCTTTGGAACTGTTATATTACAATCATACACCCTATGCTTAAGCATCACTTTCAACCGTATTGTGTATAGACAAAATGTGTGTATTGAAAAGTTTGAAAAGATTCGGTAGTTATTTCGATGCTTTGAACAAGCGAAGCCTCTTGTAGAATGTCATGACTTTTAATTCTATTTCAAATGTCTGCTGTTATTTTAATACCTTGAAAAGCAAGCCTCTTTCTGAATGTGATGGTTTTTCCTTTCAATTTCGAAAGTTTCTGAAACAATATTTTAAAAATCTAACTTTAAAGAGAACATCAAGGGCTCATTCTAAAGTATTGAAGAGTTTAAACGGGGGAAGGGCGATTGTTTAGGTTAGCATTAAAATAAGGCTTTAAAAACCACATTAAGATTTCATGGGTATGAAAATCAATTTTTAGATCAAACATCCAAGAGCCCATCCAAAAACAGGCTAAATATGTTTAAAGCATTTTTAATTGAAAATTCAAATCTATTCTTCTTATCCTCAAAAAAGAATAATAGATCATTTAAGACCCGGAGTATACATTTAGGGAAAATAAGTTTGTAACCATTTTTGGTGTAACCTGGAAACACAATCTCCTACATATGGCCTTAATATGGCTGAGATTGGAAGTTTAAACTCTTCATAAAAATAAGAATAGAAAACTATCGTTAATTTTTGTTAAATTTATAGATCAGTAAGTGGATCAGTAGGAGTAATTTAGGACTGTTAAACTGATCTTTTTGGTGAATGGTTCAGTTGGTCCATAGGTGGGTTCATTTTTCAATATCTTGTGGGTCCATCTTTGATTCAGGTGGGTTTCATTTTCCAATATCTTTTTAGCTATGGTAGGCATTCAATAGATCTTAACATTTATCTTTTTAGTCAGTGGTAGGTGTCTACAGCATCTAAACATTGAACTCGATTTAAAACTGCAGATTTCTAAACCAATTAGGAGTTGACTTAGAACCTATTTGCTGGATCAATCAAAGCCAAATCTACGACCCCATTTACTATTGAGATTCCCACCATTGAATTATCGGTCCTCTAATTGATCTATCTTTGATTCAGGTTTTTCTCATTTTCTAACAATTTTCACATATCAAATATCAAAGCCTTTGACACGATCCCAAGGGACAAGCTTTGGAACAGAATGGAGGAACTTGGGGTCCCTAAAGAGTATAGAGTAGTTGTTCATAAGTTGTATGAGTAGGTTAGAGCCAAACTCAAAACTAAATGTGTGTTTTGAATACTTTGTAGTGACATCAGTCAAGCAAGGTGTCACCTTTCCCCTACTGTTGTTTGCTTCATATATATTGATAAATTAAATATCGGCTAAACAATTCCATTGAAGAGGGAATCCATCTAATGCCAAAGTTATGTGGTAGAAGTTGCTCAGTTTATGACATAATCTTTTATTTTGATCAAGAACTCAATATGGCTTGAAAGAGTAATTTGTCATTCTTGTCCATTTTTTCCGAGGTCGGGATGCATCTTAATAGTAGGTAGTAACAAGACCAAAGTCATGATTTTTCTTTCGAGGTTAGCAATAACCTAACTTTTATCTTGAGGGAAGTTCATTGGAAATTGTGGGAAGAAATAAGCAAGTACTTAGGAATTGATTTTGCCAACAGCCTAACTAGGTGATGAGCTAAAAATGATACAAGGTGGGTGGAGAGCTTCTTTCCTATTCTAAAATAGGTGTAGGAAAGCGAAGTTATGGAACTAGGAAACCAAAAAAATCCTTTTTGGTTTGTTGGTTTTGTTGGTTGTTCTCTATGGTTGCAAGGTTTGGGGGAATAGCATGTCAACCCATAAGTTGAAAGAATCTAAAAACATTTAATTACTAGTAGTCTCAAGGTCAAATCAAAAATCCCCTATGAGATCTTTTTGGCTGAAGTGAGTATGTTCCCAATGGAAGCATTAACAATAATTCATTTGTTAAGTTATTTAAAAAAGGTTAATAGCATGGTAAGCATCATTGACCCAAGATGGTTGTGGAGGAAGAATTATCTAGTGTAGGAAAAAGACTTGGATGAAACAAAACATCAAATGGATGAGCAAGTGGGACATTAATCTGTATGATTTTCCTAACATTAATGAAGAGATAAAAAAGTTTTTGTTATAAAAATTCAAGACTGCCATGTGGATAAAGCAAATTGGTCGTAAAAAAACACACTATGTCACAGAGTTCAACCCCATAGAGGAACATGATGAAAAATCTTATTTGAAGGCTGTGGTTAAGGGTAAAGCTAAAATTTTAATTGTGCAATTGAGGACCGACTCTCATCATCTTAGATGTGAGATGGGTAGATGAATAGTCCCCAAGGAGGAATGGGATGAAAGAATTTGCATTTTTTGCAACAAAGGGGTGGATGAAACTGAATGAAACTTCATCTTTGATTGTGCGTCTTATGAGGATATTTGTATTCAGTTCAAAAAAATATTGAAGGAGGGCAGTTTAAATGGATTTTCTTAGGAGACAAGACTCCACAAAATGGCGAGTTTCTTAGTCAAGATACATAATAGAAGAGACGACATCAAAAGGAACCTGAATATGTGTTATTGTTGTGTTCCTTGGTCCCTTAGGCCGCTTGGTCTTGTGGACATCATTAAAATTCCTCCATTCATTCATTCAAAGAGGTTATCCCGAATAAAAAAGAAATGAATAACACTTGCTCTATTTATATTTTTGTCTATATTCTTCTCATCTAATGATATGCTTGGTTAGTTTAAGGCTAAGCATAGCTTAGCATACTTTTTGGATAAGTGGAGAGTTTGAACAACTTTGTTGGTTAGAAACCATTGGTCATTTAGATTTGAGATTTGAGAGAGGGTGGGTAGATAAACTTGAGGATTACTTTTTTTTTCATGTATAATGTGATCAATATTTTTTACAAATAATCTTATTTTATCTCCATTTTAACCAAAAGATCATATTATTCTTTATTTTTTATCTCTTTTTAATGTTTTCATAACTTTATTTTCACTTTGGGGAAAAATATTCATAACATATTTTTTTCTCTTGTTTCTATCTATGTGCAATTAAGGGCACATGTGTAGTTTTTTTTTGTCCTCATAATATTTTTTTTTCTTGTTTCCATCTAGACATATATGGTTGATTAGTGTAATTAAGGGCATATGTGTAGTTTTTTGTGTGCCTCGCTTATCCTTATATACATTCATTGGAGGGTTATTTGATTCTATGAGAAACTAGTTATTATTTGGTAGCTTTTACAAATTATATGTGTTTCAAGAGTTCTTCATGTTCTTGTATTTTAGGGATAACTTTTGAGGGGTTTAATTATCCTTCTCTTTCTCTTTTTGGAGGAAAACAATTACTAGATCTTCTTCTTTTCTCTATTTGTAATGGAGCTTATTATACATATACATGGCTACCTCATCGGTCTTGTTGTTGGGACATGTCCATACATATATGTAAATTTTTGGTGTTTACCTTTTTCCCTAAGTTTCATTTAAGGGAGGTGTTAGTGTAACAAGATTTTTTACCCTACTATTTCACATTTGCCTAGTTATCTTATTCACACTACTACTTAAATCTCATTTAAATATATATATTTTTTGTTTCACCTCATGAGTGGATTGCATGCATCATCACACTTGTTCCAAGTGTGACGACAAGTGTCATGCCTTTGGAGAGGTAGTTAGGCTTTCAATCCTACCTTCTCACCTCTTTATCCTTGTCTTTATATGCAAGGTATTATTTGTACAATTCACACATTTTTTTATGAGTATTGATACTATAACTTTTTTCTTAATATATTTGTAGATGATTTATTTGGTTTTACTAGGATCTCATGAGCTAATGATTCTATCATGTAATCCAAATATAAGGACCTTTCTTCTGAAAAATAGTTCAAATAAATAGTTACTAATCAACTAAGAAAATAGTCATATAGAACCTTGTCACTAATTGTAAAGGAACCATGTAGAGTAATATTTTGAGTAACCAAGAAAGGAATCAACTACATTGCAATAGAAGTAACTACCAACTCCAAGAATGAAGTTCTTGACTAAATTATAATTTTAAACGTGACCATGCTAAAACAAAGCAGTAGAAGTAACTACCAACTCCAAGAATGAAGTTCTTGATCAAATTATAATTTTAAAGATGACCATGTTAAAATAAAGCAAACTTAAACTTAGATGCAACAAAGAAAAGAATTCACAACCAAGGAAAATACTACCATGCCATCATTCCATAGTTTCATTATGACAAATAAAAGGTTAAAACAAACAATGTGATGGCCAACCATGAGATAAAAAAAGATAACCAATAACAAAAATCGCTTGTTACAATAGAGATATAACATGTGACAAAAGATGAAATGGTGCCTTCTAAGTTTGAATAGCAATCAAGGGAAATTTTAACCAATCCCAAGCTATTGCAAAATGATCAAAGAGAATTTGATTAGTTATGAAATGTATTTCATGTGAGCGGTGGAGTAGTTAAAGCACAAAGAAAGGAATATGATAGGGTAAAATATATACCAACCAAAAATAACATGACCCTCTTATTTCTCCCTTTTTCGAAATACAATAGGTGGTAGTCCAAATATTAAAAAAAAGTCCTTTATACTAATTATATTGCATAAAGAAATAATAATCATTTCATCTAATCAACACCATACATAGTTTTAACATTAATATCTATGGTATCCTTTTATGCATTTAAGTCATATTTCAATTATAGAAATAAGAATTTGTCATTAAGTTATTATGCTTTAAAACACACAATCTTGTTGTAGCAATAATGGATAGGTCTTATAGCAAAAAAAAAATCCCTATCACCTTTTAGCAGTACCTTATAAACACATTAATCTATCTTGTAGCAACTTGAAGGAAACATATAGCATAGCTAAAAATGGTCTACAATATATAACTAACCTACATTCTTCTTGTAGCACCCTCTGAGAAGCAAGTTGAAAAAAGATATATAGAAGCAAATAATACCAAAACTACAAAAAAATAGAAACACGACCTACTATTATTTTTGGTGATACAATTTCTTGTGGATCTAGATGCTCCTACATAAAAAATAATGATGATGTAATCTTCAATGATAAAAAAAACACCTAAAAAAGTACAATAAAAGGCCCAAGGTGGCATCCATAATCATAATCATATATTGGGTAGGATTAGTAGGATAAAAATACTCAGTGAGATAAATGGATAGGGTAGATGGCACAAAGTGCCAACAATAGGGAAAACCCCTATAATTGTAAAATAAGTGATATAGATCTAAATAATAAGTATGATAATGGAGCTAAATATGCTAAGAAGGAAAAGCACGATGCCCTCACATGTAGGATTAATATGATAGAGGCGTGACAAAAGGTGGGTTCAAAATGATATAGAAATGTAGGTACAATAAGTATTATGATCAAGATATGTGATATAATAAGTTAATATTGGTGTAAATTAGATAAGTCATAAGATATGATAAGGCTTGTTATGAAAACATTAAAATTCATTAAAATGATTGGAAACATAGTTAGAAGGAAAACACACTTTCTCATGACACATTGCTCCGACCATCCATGAATTGTAATGTGTTGCCCCATCAAAGTTGATCTTTAGACAACCTTTGTTTGGAGGCTCCCATTTAATATCCTTTTTAACATTTGTAGACAGATTGACCTATCCAACCCCATAAATGGGGGATTTTTATCACTAATTTATTCATTAATTTCATTCTAATTGTTAAAATAAAACTTGAATATAACAACACAATAAATATTATTTTGATCAATAAACTAGGGATAAGGCCCACTCCCATATTACTAAATTTCACAAAAAATAAAATTAGCTTCAAACCCATAAACAAGGGAGCACCCAAAGTAACTAATGAAAAAAGATTAAATAATATAATATTAATTCAAATAGCTAGAGGATCCATCTTAACATGGTTTGGTGACACCCTACTAACGAAAAATAAGTCATTCTTAGTGTAGGATCTCAAAATCAATTTTCCTTGCGAGTAGATTTCTTCTTTTGTACCACTATGCAAATTCTAAAAATTTTGTCCTCAAATTTTGGCCTTTGTGATATGCCTTATTGATCATCAACCAAAGTTTTTTGTGCCTTTGTCTCAAAAGAGAGATCCAAATGTAATGGATTTATTTGAAAGTTTCCTTTGATCATATCCCTTCATTTGAGGGAAATTCCTTATCATGCCATTTCTTAGTGGCATGGAAGGGTAGGGAACAACCCCAACCTAAGCCACCAAAGGAAAATCGTCAACTTCCTTTGACTTGGAAGAATAATCTACACGAGAAGTAGTGGCCTAAGATTCAACCTCCATTACCTAAGGATGGAGGTGGGTACAACCTCCTTCCACCAAGATAAAGTTGCATTGTGCTTTTTGAGAGTCTTCTTAGAAACTAATTTATTGATATTTGTGCAAGAAGTGAAGTGTTCATATTTGAAGCATTTGTGACACTTAAATGGGATGGTTTGAAGCATATGTGACACTTAAATGAGACAGTTTGAAGTATTTTGACACTTAAATGGGATGATTTGAAGCATATGTGATGTACTTAAATGAGATGATCTGAAGTTAATGTGACACTTAAATGGGATTCTCTCGTAATTCAATGGTTGAGATCATGAACAAACATCTTAATGAATTTGTGCAAAAGTTATTCTAGCATACTTTATAGTATCAAAAGAGGATTTTAAGTATTTTCTTAAATAGTTTCCAATTGCCTACAACCTATACACAATCCAAAAATATAGAAAAAATGTAGTGAGAAAACCCATACAATGATAAAAGAGATGATTTCAAAGAGGATTGAAAGAGAGATACCACAGTTTTAGGCATATAAAATTATTGTCCTAGATCCATGGTCTTGAGGAAAGAATCGTGATATGGCTAGAGACATATTCACACATCATTATCCAATTCCTTGGGTCCAAGGTTTTAGATATACCTCCCTTTTCAATGGAGGGCCTCAAGCCTCCTCAACCCACACTTACAAGTTGACAAGAGTGGGTCAAAATCTATTGAATTTTTTAATGAAGGTGCACTTTCATAGGTTCTCCTCACAATCCACTTTGTTATTGGAGTCTAAATCCATATTATGGGTGAATTCTTCCTTTTTGACATCCATAGGTTGTTTCCTTTTATGGAGGAAGAGGCTCTCGTTTTTTACTTTCCATACTATTCACCACTTTAATTCTCATTGACAAAGCTCAAAGGTAGCCCTAAGAGTGTATGGTGATAGCCTAAAATGTCGTTAATTTTTTCCTAATTAGGGCATAGGTTGTCAAATTTGGTAGAAGATGGCGCACATGTATTTAGAGCCAAGCCACTATTACCCTTCAATGTAGAAATAGATTCCAAAGAATACTTTGAAGATGTGGCATGGTCAAAAGTTGTATCATAACTTGTTTGGGAGAAAAAATAAAATCCTATCATTAATGCAAAATTACGAGATTGAGGGAAGAGCAACAAAAATCATTAAAGAAAATTTCTTGAAGAAGAATAAATTTTATAATTATATAATAAA
>VDFB02163453.1:0-17888 GCA_007258455.2 Sequoia sempervirens
TATTATCCTTGTTTGTTGTTGTACAAAGATAATGAACAACCACCTTATTTCTATGGACAAGTGACTTATTTCTATGGACAAGAATTGAAGGACTCTCGCATTTCTATGGACAAGTAACTTATCCTTTTTGCCCTGTCATCATTATTTCTCCAATTTATTGATACTATTTAATTTAATCAACAATCCAGTGTACATGTATAACTTTTTTCTATCAAAACTTTCCAATATTCAGCTGGCATAGTGCTTGTAATTATCAGAACTCAAGCAAAAATCTCTTATGGAAATGCCTCTGAGCTGTACTTTTCTCAGCATGGTGTATTGCAGATTTCCTAAAATTGCCTTGTTATTTCTGTGAGATGTTTCGATGTTTGGAATGCATTTACATTTCATTTTGACAGGTTCTTTCAAACAGATGTTTGGATGTTGCGGATTAGTTTAAATATATATGTATACAGTACGTTTATGGTGTTTAGATTGATTGATGACATGATATTTTACAGGCTTAAGCACAGTAACTCATCTGTATATGTCGAACTTTCAAATGTAATAAGAATAACTTTAACTTTCAGACAAATGTAATGGGCAAATACGAATAAAAGATATTCCACTTTCACACTGCAACAGAAGAATCTTTCAGGTTACTTTATATAAGTTTTGTTCCTACAAATTCACATAGCAAGCACAAACTACGAAATATTTTCAAATTTTGCTCAAATATGAAAAAATCTGTCCCGAATCACTCTCCACATGACATCTCAAACCAATACTTTTGGTCCACATTCTAAACAAAATGATATGATTTGCAAAAAAAGACCAAAACCTCTCACTAATTGACCTTCCACAACTCTTTGATAACACCAAGGTGCCAACTATATGTAATGAACGATTGGGCCTTGTGAGAAAGAAACAGACGTAAAGGACATTGTCAACACTAATTAAATCATAATCTTCGTGACTGCCAAAGCATTTGAAAAGCCGTCGAAAGCCGGCAAAACTATTATTGGAGAAACATCGACGAATAGCGTCTTTAATATTTTATTCATGGCCTGGCATTATTAAAATTGATCCATAGCAGAAGAAGAGAAAGATTTATCACAATATTCGGTCCATTGGATTATTACTTCTTGTTCTCAATCATTTTTTCAAAGTCCACACGCTTGCCGTGTTCCTCGAGTTTTTGTTTCCAAAGTCCGCACATGTGGGCCAGCGCGTGTGGAATCATTTTAGTTTCATCGGATGCTCGGAACAAACAAAGAAGTCTAAGCGAGTACATGTCCTCTTAAGGTCGTAAATATTGTTGCGTGCCATAGCAGCTGAGCAGGAGCAGAAGAAGAGGAAGATGCATGCCCCAACTGTGGAGCCTGAATTTCAAGAGTACCCACCTCCGCAGAAAGCAGCAGAAGGCTATGTACCGGTATCTCAAAGTCCCTACTCTGAGCCTCAGATACAACAACAAGGGCATGATATTCCTGCATACTGGACTTCTGACCTATTCGACAGCATGGATGACCCTTTCAATTGTATGACTATCTATTTACTACCCTCCTCCCCAATCTTATATGGTAATATTGATAACAATAATGGAAATATTGTGTTAGCACAGGTTGCATCACATGCTGTTTCCCCTGCGTCACTTTTGGGCGGATAGCGGAGATCGTGGATGAGGGTTCTCGATGTAAGCCTTTCAGAAACAAATTATAATGCAAATCTAACCAAGCAATTTATCTTTATTGGATGTTATTATCGTATGGAAGGGGTGAATAGTTGAAGTTGTTGCAGCATGCGCTGTGAGCGGAGGGATCTATGCGGTGCTTCGTCTTGTGGGGTTTGCGTTGTTATGGTACCATGGTCTGCCTTGTGTTACTGGATTTGAATGGTATTACTCGTACATGTACCGAGCCAAAATGAGGAACAAATTTAACTTGGCAGGGGAGCCCTGGGAAGATCACCTGGTCCATTGTCTTTGCCATTCATGCGCTCTGTGCCAGGAATACAGAGAACTCAAACATAGAGGATATTATCCTGCTCTCGGTAATCCATCTCTGCTCTTAGATCTTAAGTTTCACAACTGTTCAACTGGTTTTGGAGTTGATTATTTTGCCTTGTTGCAGGCTGGGAGAAGAACCTGCAACTGCAACAGCATGAGATGGGGACCTCCATGGCACCTCCTGCCAATCCAAAAATGGAAAAATGATCCCGCCGCTCATACCATTTCTGTTTGATTATGGCATTTCCGAACTTCAATGGCTTTTTCAATAATTATCTCTGAATTTATATTGTAAGGTACTTATTAATACTATTATGAATTTAGTCAAGTAGGACTGTAGCTACATCTGAGGCGAGTGATGAAACACATGTAATGTAGCAATAACCTTGGACATCTATTTTAAAAATAGTTGTTCTTTTTGCCTGTGAAATATTTAGCCGATAGGCTATTCTGTGGGGAACCCACCGGCATTTCCCCCAGTCTGACGCCGGCGGGAACCCCACGAATATCGGCTGGTGAAGGTATACACGCAGGAGCATGTGTACAGGCACCCCTGGGAGCGCGTAAGCGCGGCAAGCTGGAGGAAATTTGGGGACCCTGCCAACAGATCGACGCTATCGCACATCGTAGAGGTGGACACGGTGAGTCGAACCCTTGACGCCACCAACGGACAGCTGCACAGCAAGCGCATAATAACGGTGAACACGCCGGGTCCGTGGTGGCTGCAGCGCCTCCTCGGCCAAAACGTCTGTCACTGCGTTGAGACCTCTGTTGTGGACGCCAAGACTCGAACCATGGCCCTCGTTTCCAAAAACATCACGCTCAAGGACTTTGTGGAGGTGGAGGAGAAGTCGTGGCTCGTCCCCCATCCTGTCAATCCTCTATGGACTCTCTCTACGCAGGAGACCAGCATACGCTGCGCTCCGCTCTCTGCCTTGGCCTCCGTTGCCGAGAAAGTCGAGCAGCGCTGCGCTGAAAAGTTTCTGCAGAATAGCCTTAAGGGCAGAGAGGTCATGGAGAGGATCTGCAGCTTCATGGAGGCCGATAGCAATGCCCTTGGCCTTTCAGGTTGATTTTTTTCTTCTTCTTTCACCATCCTTCCTTATACCATTTTTTGGGGTATATAATAACACGAGGGCCTTGAAACTTTTAAATTTAGGGCTTTCTTATTTATTTTCATTGAATATTCCCTTTTTGGACACCCCGGCTTTCATTTAAAGACCATTTCAGGTTTTCCTCTTCTCCAAACGTTTCAAGGTATCAAATCACATGAGGGGCTTGGAACTTTCAAATTTCTTCCTTGTTTCCTCTCTTTTTGCGGATTGAAAATAAAATGAGGGTTTTGCTATTTCAACAATTGCTGCAGACATAAACTACGTTCTGTCATTTTGATAATGTGATGATTTTCGGTTCTACATATTTGCAAACATGGGTAGGGATTTAAAGACTTGTGCTGTCAAAGGATGTTAAAATGAGCTTGTTTTTCTTTTTTTAATAAAGAAGCAGGAGATTTCCATTCCTCTTGCAAATGGTGTTTAAGGATTTGCTTTGTCGAAAACACACCATAATCTAAGTAAAGGCAAGGAAAATGGATGTTTGATTCAATTTATTTGAATTTTGTTGCAATTATTTGTAGGATATGCAAGAATTTAAATGTAGGACGAGATAAATTTGAAAACCTTATTAGGCTCAATTGCGCAGACATTTGCATTCATAAATCAGTTTATAGAACCTTAAATAAAAATATAAACAAATCTTGGAGAATTGATAGTAAATCTTGGTAATTGTAAAAGAAAGTTTGAATTTATATCCAAGTACATAAACTTTGATTATTTATAGAAAAGTTTATTTAAAAACTAATTTCAACAGACTTTGATAATGTATTATTGAGCTTCATAGGTGAACATTTAGCATCCTACATATTTTGTTTTTTATTTGTGTGTATCTCCTAGATTGTTAATGTCCTTTTAGATCTGTATTATTGGGAAGATTCTATCATATACATTCACTTATGACCACTTTAAATGATTGTAATGTCCTTTGTTGTTAGCCATAGGGGTAAAATATTCTTAAAATGCATGCATACAACTGAATTTACCGAGGTCTTAAGTAGTTTTGTCCTAATTTATATATCAAAAATGAGTTCAGTTCACATCATAGATAAATTACATATGCGTATTAATATTTTACAAGTTTTATGATTTATCTATGTAAAATATGGGCTTGAAACACTTTCTATTTTTTTCTTTTTAAAATTAGAGCAGGGGTCTATGGATAGCAACGTCTAGAGGTTTAGGGGCAACACTCCTCGTGGGGTCTGGACAACGTAGACTTTTGTGTTGCATGCCATTTGTCAAGTGAAGCTGAAAAATTCTCTAAAATAAATCAAGCTTCACTATAAATTTCACTTCAATTCACACAAATGTGGCTTCAAACAATCACAATCTGCTCAATACACCTAAAATGGAAGCTCAAATGGAAATAGTGGGATAAAAAGGTTCTCTGATAGAAAGGGAGAGAGAGAAGATGGGGGAGAGGGAGATATATGTAGAGAGGGAGAGAGAAGAAGAGGGGGAGAGGGAGGGAGAGGGGAGGGAGAGGGAAAGGGAGAGATATAGATAGAGGGTGATATAGAGAGATAGAGAGGGATAGGAAAAGAGATAAAGAGATAGTGAGATAGATAGATAGGGAGATATACATAGAGAAGGATATGGATATAAAGAGATAGAGAGATGAGTGAGAAGGAGATCAAGTGAGAAATAAAGATGAAGATACAGATTAAAAGAAATGGAGGGAGAGATGGAATGAATAAGATAGAGAGAGAGAGAAGGGGGGAGAGGGAAATGATATAAATGTATAGGGAGAAAGATAGGGAGATAGATAAAGAGAGATATTGATAGAAAGATATAGAGAGATGAGTGAGAGAGAGAGAGAGGTAGACATAATGAGATATAGATATAGAGGGGGGAAGAGATACATAGATAGAGATAGAGGGGGAAAGAGTGAGTGAGAGAGAAGCTGATAGAGATAAGTAATAGAAAGAGGTATACATAGGCAAAAAGATAGAGAGATAGAGATAGAGGTAGAGAAGGAGAAAGAGGGAGTGCATGTATATGAGTGAGAGAGATATATTTGCCAATGACTTCTCTCTGGCGGTATCAGATAATTCAACACCCAGATTATCTCACCTTCACAACAGTAAAATGCCTCACTAGTAAAGGTTTTATGGTGGGTGTGGAGGGATATTGGTTGGACTCTAACATTTTGTCTCGTGTCCTAGCTGGTTTGTTAGATGTGGGGGTTTCCATGGTTGATTTGAGTGTGATCATAAAGTAATTGTTTAGGAAGGACATGCTGGTTGGTTTGGAAAGGACTTTGACCACGACTTTGTTGGGTAAGGGCATTCCCCATCCTCATGACCTTGCATTGCTGGAAGACCCAAATGCATTGGTTAAGTTCTTCCCTTTTCTTTTAGACATTGGTGGAATGGATTTGTTAAAGCATCGACGTTTGGCTTCCCCCATTGGGATCTCCTCTAGTTTGATGCTAAGACCAGCAGGGAGAACTTTATGAGAAAACAAAATCGGTCTATGCCTATCAACTATTTCGTTGCTCATTGAATATTGTGCAACCTGCTAGTATTATTCTTTTTCAATTGATTCACTAATATTTGCATAATATTATTTAGGGGCTATTATGTAGATGGTTGGTTATATATATAGATAGTTTAAACATTATATTAATTTTCTATAAGACATAAAATGATAGTACTTGAAGGAGTGTTAAAAATTAGAAAGGGTATAATTTTTTTTAAAAGTAGAGAAGTAGAGAAGAATTGAGAACCCTAAGTAAGAAGGTAATGATAGTTAGCATGAGATTGACTATAGTGACAATAGTCAAGCTAATTAAGGATAGGACAAAGGGTGTGGCTAGAAAACTAAAAGTAATCAAAATAATGTGTAGAAGGAAACTATTAAAGAGAATTTGAAGATTACATACGAACAAGGCAAAAATCACTTAGAGTCTACTTTTGGTGTATTTTTTGTGATAGAAAAAGGAAGTGACACAAGATAAAGGTGTTAACGATGCATACATAGAGTGACACGTAAAAGGCATGAAGTGTACGAATTGGAATAATAGAGTGTACGTGTCAAAACAACCATATGGCAGATATTGCTGTCACCATCTATATTTCGAATTAACATTTAATGTCATTTATTTCGTGGAGCATGGACTTGGAACACGTGTTCCTCATGCAATTTTAGGGTTAGTGATTATAATGCCAAGACAAATAGCTTAGAAACTCAGCTGGTTCCATCGAACCATAGCTTGCCCATTTCTGCAGCCAGTATTCATGAGCTGGTCTTTTCGGACCACACTAGGACTGAGACAGGGCCGACTTTATTCATCCAAGCTGACGAGTGTAGTTTAGCAAACTCTGGCTCAAACATGGTCGCTGCCACTCCAAAATATATTTCAACCACGCGCTCGGGTGTGAAACTGAGTTTTGCAAAATGAGAAGATTTCCACCACCTTTACACACAACAATGAGATGATAATTGTTTATCATCTGTTTAATTTTATTCTTTGAAATTATCTTAGTAGATCACAAAATGTTAACCAGAATGACCCACAATTTTTTTTTTAAAACTCCATAAATCAACGTTATTTGTTTGTTGTTTGAAATATTGAATAGCAAACAAGGATGTAATTGTGATACAAAATATTGCAGGCTAACTTACGTCTATGCTACTAGCATTATGGTGAGACCATTGTATATAAGCATATAGCAAACAATGCAAACCAGGCCGATGTTTACTCCAAAGGGACATGCAATAAAAAAAGATAGAGATAATGAACTACTTGAAATAATGCCTCAAATAGATGTCCTCTCATGGAGGGAAATGATTGTAGGATATGTAAAACTCAATGGAGAAATGATTGGGATATGTAAACTGATCTCTCATGGAGGGAAATGATTGTAGGATATGTACAAAATGCATTTGTTGAAAAGGCTTTAGAAACTTTCAAGAAAATACAATTGGCATGTGTAAAGTTGTAAATGCATTTGCTAAATAGTATTTTTTATGGGAACTTTAGGACCTTTATACTAGTGATGTCAACTCTTTTAGGATGTATTCCTTGACATGACCAAATGCTACAACCTCAAACAAGTTCAATACACAAATTTTCCTCCAAATAGTTAAAAGCTTGAAGACTAGCTTTCTGCCTAAGCAAACCTTGTATATTAGCCATCAGAGAAAATTCGAATTTGAATTTTTTGAAAAAAACTTGGTAAGGAAAAAAAACATAAATTTCATGATACTTACTGATGTTTGTTCCTAAATAACTCTGCCATTTACAAAATTCCCCAAGGAATTTACAAAGGAATAAAAAATAGAGTGAATGCTCCTAGTTACAAAAGTGAACAAGTCAAAGAGCACTAGCAACAATGGCATCGTTATTACAAAAACATGCTATCACATTCTTATTAATGTTAGCACAATCACATACATAACTAATGTGAGAGCTTTACAACTCAATACAATAATTCCATCCTAGTTTTAGAAAAGGAGGCCTCTTTAAAATTTCCAAAAATTTACATTACACAACAATAGGACTCAGGGCAATTTCCAACCAACAACTCGCAATTACCAAATACATGTGCTTAAATTCTAATCACAATGGTAAACAACTATTCTTAATTACTAAAAACACATTCTTAGATTCTATTTACAATTTTGAACATAAAAGAGATGCTAAATGACACAATTTGTAGAAGACAATAACATGTGTAATTTTTTCTAATAGATAACTAGGAGGGGAGGCCACTATTGGGGAGCTAGGCTATGGCTCAAACCTAGGTCAACATTGGGAAAGTTTAAGGGCTTTAACACTAGACCCAACTCGCATGTCCTAATTAAGGAATTAATAACATTAAGATTGGAAAAAGAAGAAACTTGTGCTCAATTTAGATTAGGGCTTTAAGTTCCCAACTGTCAATGGTTCAATCACTTTCATCTTGGTGACATTTCCATTCTAGATGAGAGGCCCTTTGTGGAATTTTTCATTACTCAATGGTGTGACTACAAAGCTACTGTGAAAGAGAATGTATCTAGGGTTCATGATTCTAAAATGAATTATTCTTTAACATAAGTACCAAAGCCAAACTATCATTTATTGAAAGACAAAGCAAAGAATGTTGTTCTGGGCTTGACTATGGATTTCCTAAACACACTCTACCATGAAAGAAAAGTTTAATGTGAAACTAAAGGATATAAATCAAAAGAAAAGAAAACAAATATTAATGGATAGGAATACCTCTCCTAGTGCATGCACGAAGATATTGTAGATGTTTGTTTGTTTGCTTTCAATTTTAAACTATCAGCTTTCAATTTTTGGTTTGTTTCCTCTTAATTTTAAACTGTCAGCTTACAATTATACCTATGCAAAGTCGAATATTGTTAATAATACAAGCATACTTAACAAAAAGAGTTTGTGAATCTTTTTAATTGAACACATGAAATGCTTGAACTACCATGTGTTCTAGGGATGTGACAAATTATGCAGGTGTTAGTGATAATGAAGCCTTAGTCATTGCTACTTTATCACCATGTTGCTCTTCACTAGTAATATTTAGATTTCTTTACAACTCCATAAAGAAGCAGTTGTACCCACCACATTCATTCCAACTAGTGATGCCCACTATTATAGCATGTTGGCTTTCCATCTACCCACTATTATTGCCATTATATTTCATTACAACTCCATAAAGAAGTAGTTGTTCCCACCACGTTCATTCCATCTAACAATGTCCACTATTATCACACACTAGCTTTCCATCTACCCACTATTATCACCAATATGATAATGTTACTGTATAAATCACCCATATCGGGCAAAAATTTCTTGCCAATAATATTTAAGAAAATACATTTGTTTAAAATGTTTTGTTATATAATTTACATCTACACTTTAACAATATGCAAAAAATATTAACTCTTATTGGTTAGAAACATAATTATTAATAATAACTAGTTAAACAACTAGGGTTGCCTATAGTTCCCTAAGTGATAATTACTAATATGTGTAAGATAATTATTGATATTAAAATTTTGAGATTCAATTTAATCTAAGAAAAAATAGATTTAAAGGTTAGATTACTAACATGCTAAAATAATTATAGAAGAATTATACAATTTCAACTTAGCTTAATAGTATTAATATGTGTAAGATAATTATTGATATTGAAACTTTGAGATTCAATTTAATCTAAGAAAAAAAATATATAATAGATTTAATTTAAAAAAATATAGATTTAATAGTTGGATTATTAACATCTTAAAATAATGTGTTTTGCAGGAGTGCTTTGTCTGCGGTGGTTTGGACAAGCTAGGTTTTGTCTCCTATAGAGGTGGAGAGAGCAACTAGTTTTTATGGAACACGTTTGGAGCCTCACATTCTTGGGATGACCTCTCCTATAGAGGGGGAGAGGGTATGTCAATGGGAAAGGTTTTGTATACTTTTGGGATTTTGTCTTTGCAGATCCATGTCTTAGTTGTTTCTTTCCAGTGGGTTGGAGAGACTAATCTACTTGAGTGACCAGTTTACTATGGCCTGGTTGTTACAGGATTCTCTCTTGGGTTTTGCCAATGGTTTTGCTACTGGCTTTATTGACTTCTCTTAGCTTAACCATCCTTGTTTGGGTTTCAGTCCTTCAAAACGATGGTTTTGGGTCCATTTAAAACTCGGTTTTCCCTCTTTTTCAAAAACATCTTAAAATAATTGTGATTTTGAATTTTTGAGATTCAATTTGGTTAAAATAGTTAAATTGGATTAAATAAAAATTTTGACATACAATTGTTACTTAGCTTAATGGTTAAATTAAATGAAGTTTTAATATAGAATAATTAACAATTTCCAATTTTAACTTTGTTGGAAAAAAAATGCCTAAAAAAAATTAAAAAAATTGCAAAATCAAAATATTATGTTAATTTCGTAAAATCCCCCTTATGGCCTAAATTTGTTTAGCCAATTATATTCAAGAAAAATAATTTTTAAAGTTAGAAAAGTTAAAAAATATGCATTTAACTTTAGAAAAAAACTTCAAATATAATGTATGAAAGAAAATAATCAATTTTGATTGGTTGAAGTTTAAAACATTAATAATTGATCTGGTGGTGCCTATATACCCTTGCCAGGAACTAAAAATTACAAATCTCTTAATTTTATAGTTAAAAATCTAAAACAACCACCCTTAAATTGAAATTCTATAAAATAGATTTAAATTAAAAAATACAATATATTGAAGAATATAATTATCATTTTGTGAAGTGGACCCTTAAAATGTGGAGAACGTTTATAATAGAATGATTTATCTTTTACTCATGTTTTCCATGGAAGTTGTGCCCTTTTATTTTACCATGACTAAGATATTATAAAGGATAATAAATTCAATTTTTATCAAATAGATTTAAATTAAAAAATACAATATATTGAAGAATATAATTATCACTGTGTGAAGTGGACCCTTAAAATGTGGAGAATGGTTACAATAGAATGATTTATCTTTTACTCTTGTTTTTCATTGAAGTTTTGTCTTTATATTTTGCCATGACTAAGATATTCAAAGGATAATAAATTCAAATTCTATCAAATAGATTTAAATTAAAAAATACAATATATTGAAAGATATAATTATCACTGTGTGAAGTGGACCCTTAAAATATGGAGAACAATTATAATAGAATGATTTATCTTTTACTCATATTTTTTCCATTGAAATTATGTTTTTTTATTTTGCCATGACTTAAGATATCCAAAGAATAATAATTATTCTGGTAATACTTAAAGGTGTTGAATTTTAACAGATGACCTCAATATGATTTGACAAGGAGGTAAAATTGTTTTGGAGACAAGTTTGACGGCAAAAAAAAACGCACTGACAAGTTCACTTATACAAAAATCTATCCACTAATTAATTATATTTGTTATTTTATATATTATATTAAATAAAATATTAATTTTTCAAAAATGGTTTTTAACAGATTATAAATTCTTTAATGCATACAGTTGTTTTGTCAACAACACAAATAATAATTGTAAATCCCAATAAAGCTAACCTCACCCAAACAATTCGTTACGATTAAAAATCAAGCCCCCACTCACGCTGTGTTGGACACTGTTCCCTATAAATTCAATCACATTTACCCATTTCTTCACATTCGTTTACCAAACGGTTAACACTAATCTCAGACTGTAGTCAAATGCTTCTGAAATCTAAAATAAATACAAATTCCCAGCAAAATATATTCAAGGCAGGAGAGTTCAAATACGGTAACAATAAAACTTACCTCTCACTCTTTTTACTTTTTAATGAGACGGCAATTAAAACCTGTTTTAAATCACTCTTTTTTAATACATAAATTATTAAAAATGGCGTTGTTCGCTACAGGAAGAATTGAAAGATAACAGAAGTTCCATTCTATTACTTGGTGCATACCTCTGGTTTGTGATTCTTCTTTCTTGCATTTGTCTCGAGTATTTGCATTTCGAAATCAAAACTGAACTTTTTTTTTGGCTTCCGTTCTCCCATATCATTGCGGCGAAAGAGCTACTTCAATATTGACCACAAGAAGAGAATGAGGCCTACAAAATGGAGGTCAATCTCATAGCAAAAGTACATATTAGAATGCATGTGGACTAGTGGAACCACAAAACCATCTCAGCTTTGTGGGTTTCAGTATTTGCACTTGGAAACCAATATTAAATATTTTTGGCTTTCATCCTCCCATACCTCTCTTTGTTACAACGATATGGGAGAATGGAAAGTTTCAAAATATAAATACCGAAGCTCACATAGCTGAGATAGTTTTCTGATTCCACTAGCCTACATGCATTCTAATATATACTTTTTTTCTCAAAAATGACCTCCATTTTGTAGGCCTCCATTCTTTGCTTGTGCTCAATGATTGAAAAAATTATTTACTAACTTGCAAACTTCACTCGATCCATTGAGAGCTTTCAAGTGCAACAACCCGCATGCACTCTAATATCTGCGTTTTGCCTACACACCCTGATTGTGCTCTCCACCACAGGAAAACATTCAAGTAGCTCCCTTCGCCTTGCGCTCTCCTCTACACTCAATGGAAGAATTAACCTGGGCAATAAAAAGAAAATTAAGGTTTGTAATGGTAATGCCAAAAAAGGGGGATAAAAAATCAGAGAAAATCTAATTCATCACTTGAGATTAGCAGTCAGAAACTCTCTGCAGAGATAAAATAATCCATTACTTGAGATCAATGGTATTTTACGCAATGACAGTAAAATAAGCCAATGATCATGACAAAGAAGTTTGTAGGCATTGACAAAGACTAATCTATCAACTACAAATAAAAATATTGTTCTCCTCTTCTAAAAACCTAGTACAAGGGAAGAGTGTTGTTTCCTAGTCTGTAACAAACCTCCTCTATGAGGATGCAGAGAAAAAAATTCAAAAGGTCGCCACTTTTTCTTCTTCCTGGACATGAATTCATAAAGTTACGAGTTAATACAGATAGGTTTCATGCAATGATTTTCTTATCAAATAAGAAAAATTGTTAGAGAAATTATATTACTTACCTCTGCAAAAATCTTTTCATCCAACTTCTTTGATTGTGCAGGGCTTTCGGGAGCTGCAAAATATATTTCTATATCAAGGATAATTTAGGAAAAATAAATCTAAATAAATTATATTTTGTATAAAATTTAAAACCATATGATTCTTTTTAGACTGTGTAATCTAAGGTAAAATCAAGGTTAAGGTAATAAAGAATTAAAACTAAATCCCGAAAGTCCAAAACCAACAATGAAGCACAATCTAACATAGAAATATAAACATGAAGCAATATTTCCTATGCCATGGTTGTTTAACCTCCATTGTCCTCCATTTTGCTTGAATATGATGAATTCCCTCATATTTGAGCATGCAACAATAGTCTAATGACAATGACAGCAAAATATTGAAGTATTGTAGTTGTCTCCCTTGATGGCAATAGTCTAGGTATGTTGAAATGACACTGATAGGTATTTTTTTATAGAAAGTCAATTTGGAATGAAGGGCTAAGATTCAATGCCAATAAGATATGTCAATCAACGGCTAAGAATGAAAGTTGTAGTATGAAATAGGGTTAAAGTTAAATTAGGGCAAAGATAAGAATGAATGGCTGAGATTGAATTATAAATTAATTCAATCAACGGTGGAAATTGAATAAGACATGAAGAGATAAGAATGGCACGGATAAAGATGTTGTTGGGGGATTTTAAATGATTATAAAATTAATTAAATGAGAAGACATGTGGAAGGTTGACTTTTTGATTAAATAATAATTTACTTCAAAAGTGGGAAAAAAGGAAAAATTAGTAGTCAATTAAGACTGATGAATAATTAAATAATTGAGATTAGTAGGAAGGTGATAATAATTAAAATATAGAGAAGAAAAGACATTAGTATTTATTTAATTATAGAGGAAAAAAGACATTAGTGATGTAATTAAATAATCAAAAAGGGAAAATAAAAGAAAGCAATGAATTAATTAAATAATTATTTAATTAATAGAGAAAACATGATGTTAGATAATAATCAAATAATTAAAATTATTTCATTATTTGGGACAAAAGGGGAATGATAAAGAAAAATAGTATTCGCGGGCCTAGGATAATTTTTAGTGTCTACATTTTTCCCTTTTTTAATACAATACAATTTATCGCATTATATCAAATAAATTTAGTCAAAAATATTCCCCATTGTGTCATCGTGAAGGCGGGATAGACCTATGCCCTCTTAGAAAATTTTGTCAATTTTTGAAAAATTTGAAAAATTATTCTGATAAGCAAGTCTAATAGGCATGAATACAAGGATTATGGAAAAGAATGTTAGCAAGAGGAAAATTTTAACATGGAGTTAGTGGAGACAAATAAATATTAATATTTTGCTTTATAGATGCTAGGCATTGCATTAATCATCATTTGGTAGTAAAATATGACAAATGGATAATAAACACCATGGTATGACATAGACCAAGGTGTGCAAAGTCATCCACTTGCAAAAACAGACAGTTGAAGAAAAAGAATGTCCTAACTCAAACAAAGAGAAAAGTTACCTCAGTATTTTTTCCAAGACAATCCACAAATAGCAATCACAGAAAAGGTGAATCGTCAGATATCATCGCTCCTCTAAATACTTCATGAGACATCTTCGAGGTGGCTAGTAACACGACCCAAAAGACAAAATAAAAAAGATAAGAAAAATTAGACCAACAAAGTCACAATCATTCTAATTGTTTTCCAATAAGTGTTTGTAGAAATGTGGTTGACTAATTATTTGACAGGTTGATTGTTTGACTATGTCTAGTTTGAGTAGGGGAAACATGTCATATAAGATATTAATTCTGGTTTCAATCATGTAACCACCTGTATAGGGCAAATGACGGAGTTGGATAATGACAATGTTTGGTTTCAAGGACACATCATGTATAAGACAAGTGTCATGGTTTATTGTCGTGATGTTTATTTTATGTTTGACTGATTTAGGTAATTGACTGATTTGACTTGAAGACTTGTTGGATAATTTTTCTTGTAGATTCGTGGTTTTATTGGGATTTTGATGACTGTGTCGCATTTGATAACAATGTCTTGACTTATTGTGACTGAGTCAAAAAAACCTAAAGGACCAACCTATGGGACCTCAAGGGCTCATCAACCGATGGCCTTGCCTACATAACAATGTGCAAAGACCTTGTAGTTCGATAGGATAGGACTTTGTTTTATTGACTAAGGACTGCATCATGACCAATTTTACTGAACAAACCCTAAAGGACTGACCTAATGCCTCGAGGGCTCATTGACTGATGGTCTTGCCTACATTATACATGTAGAGACATCATTGTTTGATTGGACTTAGACTGACATGACTGACTCTAACTGTGTCTTTGGGATTTTGAATATTATTTGGATGTTTTTGTGTTTTTAGCATGTTTTAATTTTTGTAGATTTTTTAGAATATTTAATTTTTTTGTCTTTTTGAGAATTTTTTTTTTAATCTTTTTGGGAATATAGTGACCTCTAATGATAAGTGTAGAATCAAATGAAGGCGTAGGCTAAGTACTTTCCCCCAGTTGAGTATAAGACTAATTTATTAAGGGTGGAATGGGATAGGTTTACTGTAGATGGATATGGAAGGTGAAAGGACAAATAATGTCAATCATTCTAATCTATGACAAACAAAACAAAGCATTATTATGGAAGGTATGGAGAGTGTGAAGGATAATTATTATGGGAAACAGGTGGAAAATCGGATCGAGTGATGGTAGATGATCGAGCGAAGATCGACTACACATGGCGCGTGTTTTCCAAGTTTTCACCATGGTACTTTCCAAAGTGCCACCGAAGTGATTTTCACTATTGGACGTATTATTTCTCTTTACTATTTTCTTATTTTTTTATTTTTTTGGTGTCACCAAGATGCTTATTTGACAGGTTTTCATCAAGGTGATATTTTTTTAATATTTTTTTTGTATTTTTTAGGTTATTGACATGGTTCTCTAAAGCTAAGCAAAAAATTTGTGCAAGTGAAAACTATTGATAGGCTCTAACAAGGGTTCCCCTTCAGGATTTGAAAGCTAATATGCTCTTGATCCATAGACTGTTGTGATGATGTAGGATGACAATGTCAAACGAAGGGATTTGATTTGAACAAAGGTTGTGAGTGGTAGATATGAGGGGTGGTAAAGGTGGTGGACAAAGGAGGCTAGGGGATGATCCCTACTGCACACACTACATAGGCCATCAAGCTTGAGATGAAAAGGAGTTTGGACAACCAATGAGTTATTATACGTGAAGGGGTCATCATCAAAGGTCCATCGAGAGATATTTCCAATAGAGGTGGAGTGACATGAATGATGTGTAGATATGGATGTACTTGGTAGAATGTATGGAATAAGTGAAAGCGATGGGAATGGAGACATTGGATCAACAAGCTCTTCTTTTGTCATGCTGCTTTGATAAATTCCCTCAATGATTTTTTATGAAGAGGCATAATTGGAGATCAACTTTTCCTTGCTTACACTCTTGACTTGTATTTTTATCTTTGATTCATCCAATAGCTTTTGATTTTGACTAAAGGACTTGTCTTGATCTTTCTTTCTTTGTATTCTTTCTTTTGGTTGTAGATATCCTTTTAAAGAGGGAACTTTTACATTTGATTCTTGAGCTTGACCCTTTTTATTTTTGACTTGTTGATCCATGTCTATGAGGTGACAAGAATGTTTATTTGATGGAAGACAATGATGATATACTCAATGGGTTCTTCAAGACTAGCCTTGTCGATACTGTTAACATCAAAGGAAGCTTGTACACCTTTAATGAAGTGGCAAGAAGACATAGAAGAGGAAACAAAAGAAGATCCATATCCTAACCTAGGGTGGTTGAAATGGAGGGATGATGGTTTGAAAGGTGGAGAAAGATGATATGGGATATCCTTAGTAAGGTCATGATAAAAAAGTGGATTATCATAAATATCATGGTCAAACATGGGATTATTATGGATATGAAACAATTAGGTTGAAGTGGATAGGGTAACGATCTACATGTATCCCTAGGATCCAAAAAAGTTTCAATCCAAGCATGACCATCTATTTACATATTTTATAAAGCTAACTTATCATCACCCTTGGAAGTAGTATTAATATTTTGATCTATAGGTGATTTTTCAGCACAAGATGAACTTCCCATGCTTTATTCTCCACATCCCATGTCATGGACATGGACCTTGGTGTTTGATGGCGTGTTAAATGAAGTAGGAGATTTGGTCAAGGAAGATGGATCAATGTAATGTGACAAGGTGGAGGACAAAGCTTCCTGGTTGATGGGCACTTGGAATTGAGTAGTCCCTTTCAGATTCTTGCAGTATTGAAAGGGGTCAGGATCATCAGCTCTTTTAATCTAAGTGCCATTATTGGGAAACTTTAGGAATTAATGGTATGTGGATGGAATGAATTTTTATGGCATGGATCCATGGTAAGCCAAGGAGGAGGTTATATATAGGAGATCAAGGTCCAAGACTTAGAACATGTGGTGTCCAATGTTGCAGGTCCAACTCTGATTGGTATTGTTATCACACCCTTGGAGTAGCATTCTTCATTGTTGTATGATTTTATGATAATGCTATTTGTTGTGTCCACATAAGATTCAAAGAAACCTACTTCCTTAACCAGTTTGAGGGTGTAAATATTTAATCCTACTCTTTTGTCTACAAAGACTCATCTAATTTTATGTTTATGAAAAAAGACTTCTAGGTGTAAGGGGTTGTTACGACTGGACTTTTAAGATGAATAGTCTTGATCTAAAAATTTTATGTGATGGGTATTAGCCAAGTAGCCCACCATTTCCTCGAAGCGATTGTCATCAAGGTTAGTTGGAATGAAGGTTTCTTGTAATGCTTTTTCAAAAAAAGCTCTATTCTTAGTGGATATATGAAGTAACTCTAGGATGGATATTTGAGTAGGTACCTTCCCCAAGTGGTCTAATAGATTATATTATGGATTTTTTTGTGGCTTAGGGGGAGCACCTTATATGGTCACCTTGGTTTAGTGTGTGTTTACTACACATTCTGAGGTATTTTTAATGGTAATGGTATTTTACATGGTTGTCTATGGCTCGGATATGATTTATGGTGTAGTAGTCAAAAGCAGCATTGGTATAGTTAGTGTGATTATTGGTCTTTGAACCTAAACTAGAGGGATTTCCTCTCCCATGGTCTTGCAATGGATTCTTAAAAATTGTATGATCATTATTAGAGTCCTTTGTTGACCATCTATTTCTATGACACCCTTTTCAATCAGGTCCTACATGATGTTTTTGAGTT
>VDFB02163454.1:0-12280 GCA_007258455.2 Sequoia sempervirens
ACTAATAAAATTAGATTGAGTTTATTGGGTTATTAGATTAATTGTGATATATTAAATGAGTAGTTGTTTTGACATTATTGTATGTTATGATTTAATTAAAATAAAGGTAAAAACCTTGTTTGGATAGTCAGAGATAAATTAAAATAAATAAATGAGAATGTGTTTTGAATTTCACTTTTGAAAATTATTGAGAAAGTAAATTCTTGGCAATTTGTATTCTTTTGTTTAAATGAATTTTAAAAAATGCATAACATTTCACTTAGAAATTAGAAATTTGTTTTAAATTTAAAAAAATGGAAAATATCCTCCAAATTTTGCAATAAATTTAGTGGGTGGGGATATTTTAGGGGTTTGACCAATTTGGGAAAAAAAACTCTATTTTAGCAAATGTAAATTCATATAATTTTCAATTTTCAATTTGGGAAAAAGATTTCTTGGCTGTGGCTTTGCTTGGATTGGTGAAGGAATTTGAGACTCTTGCTTGAGTTGAATTCAAAGGAGTTGAAAACACCATTGGAATCTTCATGCTTTGGAGGAAAGATCAGGTTCTTCCTTGTTTTTGGTTTTGTTTCTTTTTTTGAAAAGAGTTTAAATCCTTATTGTGCTATTGGGAAATATTTGAAATGCTATTTAAATTCAATAAAACCCATGAGGAATTGTTTCAAAACTTGCAAACTTTGTTGGAATTCTGGAAAAGAAAACAAAAAAAAGAATCAAGCAACAGAAAAATAGAATGAAAATCAAAAGAAATTGGCATTTCAAAACTGAGATTTAAAACCAACTGTTATATTTTGCAAAATCTTGTTGTGCATTTGCACAATTCGACATAAAATGGAGTTTTTGGATTTTATTTTCCCCTTCTCACACAGGGATTTGATTATAATTTTATGTGCTTTCTTTATGTGTTAATTTTTTCCCCTGTCTGTGTTTGTGGGGACAAATTTTTATCTTTTATAAAATAAGTAAATAATTTTTTTTTTAATTTTCTGTGTGTGGTGGTGGGGAGGCGTGAGCCAAAATTTCCACCATTGCCCAAACCCCCCTGTGGGAGGTGGGTTGCATGAGCACACAGCCGCATCAAGGAGGCAGGCCGGGTGGGTGCCCCCAGACATAGGTCAGCTTCCCTTAGGTATTTAACCGTGGTGTCGGAAGCATCACGTGTCACCATGAGGGAGGCATTTCCTATATTCTTAGCACACAAGCTTCTAATGCCTGTGGGCCTCCCAAGATGGTCAGCTTTTAGGGTCATACCTTTGGTTTCTAGCTTAAATTCATTTTGTTTTTTAGTTTATTTTACTTTAAATATATTATATATAATATATATTATATTTATTATTATATTTATTATATATATTATATTTTTTTTTTAATTATTCATTTAAAATTTAAAAAATTATTTTATAATAGGTTTATTATATACATATTTATGAGTATATTCTCTAATTAAATTAATTATCAATTTGGAATGTGGATTTTAATTGGTTGATTTTAAACTATTAAAATATTTAAACATATATATGTATACATGTAATTGTATATATACATCATTGAGTGAATATATGTGTTTTTATATGAATATTTTATACATATTGATATTTAAATATATTGATTTTTGAAATGGCTATTTGAAGATTAATAGATGCACAAATTTCTATTATAATCAAATGTTTTGATTTATATATGAAGTAAAGTTTAGATAATCAAATGTTTTATTTAGAAAGTTGATTTCTTTTAAAACATTGGATGTTATAAGCAAATGGCTTTATTTATGAAGATTATTTAAATCCTTATCTATGATTGAGCAAATAGAATTAGATTATTAATTTAAAATTCCTTAATGTGGCCAAGTGATCCAATTTACTTTGAGTGTGCAAATATTGTTATTTATTACCTGCACTATGTCATTGCTTGACTTGGGTTTAGGAAACCCAAACGTTAGCTTATTTAAATTGTCTGAAGTGGTTGCTAGCTATGTTTGATCATTCTCGATGTTGTGCAATTGAGTAGATGTCTTGAAGTCTTCTAGATTGAGTTTCGTTTAATTGTATGGGTTGTCATGATAATAGTCAACCTTTGGATTGTCTTGGATTTTGTGCCTCCTTTGGATTAGGAGTGGGTTATGGGTTTTGTGTCTCCTTTGGATTAGGAGTGGAGTATGTGTTTTGTTGCCTCTAGTGTTTGGAGAGGGTTTTGGACCTTTGTTGCCTCCAGTATTTGGAGAGAGTTTTGACTTTTGTTGCCTCCTGTGTTGGAGTGGATTTTCATTTTATGTTCCTCCTAGAGTTGGAGTGGTTTTATCGTGTTGGTATGCACTTGAGATTTCCTTGGTGATTGATTTTATTTGGTACGTTGTCAGGTATAAGAGGCTTATGTCAGGGGCCAGAACCCAAAGAGGTAAACAGGGAAACCTTCAGAAGTGGTTTAATCAAGTGATAACTAAATCAATGTACTTAGAAGTTAGGTAGTATTTCACACTAATTAAGATAATTAAGCCTCACCCATGGACGCAAGGGCTTGTATAGACTTGGGATGAGACGGGAAGGCCTGAAATGGCAAGGTCATCTATCTTGTCTTTACGAGAGGTATTTGATTCCACATGAGTGAGCATGGGTGCGGATCGTAGAGGCCACCAGGACAACTCATAGTGGGGGTCAGAGCCTATGAAGATTCCCAGAGGAGATCCCATGACGACCTGTGTGATGTCACTCTTTCTACGACAACAGTTGGTATTTGGTTTTATGTGTATGGTCTTCTTATCATACTTGATCTGCTTTATTTATGGAAGCAATGTGACCTATGTCAATGATTGTTGGAGTTGTACTTGTGTTAATCTTATGGTTGTATGGTTCATGTGTTTGGTTGTGTTAGTGTTAGTTATCCCGTGTCTAGTGGTGGATGGTCTTGCCTAGGAATTCCTAGTTACTATCTCCTAGCACGAGGGGTGAGCCTTTGGGTATCACACGGTTGGGTGGAATGTGCACCTTAATCCATTGGTTTTCTTCTTGTTCGTGTGGGTGATATTTCCAGTTGGAGAGCTTGTGGCATCCAATATCTTTCCTTGCTTAATTCTTTCAGTTGATCTTGTAATTTTATTACCCCTCATTTGTTATCGAGGTGGAAATTGTAATATGTAACCTTACTTTTGGATTTATCCCATTTGGGGAATGAGCGTTGTAATCTTATTCTAAATTATTTTTTATTTGAAATCATGTGGTATTGATTGTTCTTGAAGTATTTAATCTTTTGGATTCTATGAGTTCTTAATGCTTTAAGTAATTTTAAATGTTATGTATAATTCATGTTTCTTGTTTGGGTTTAAGTAACTTAGTCTTGTAACCTTAGGGGGTTAGTTGGCAATGGTTAGTGAACTTGCATATTAATTGTTCCTTTAAAAAAAAAAAAATAGCTCGTTTGTGTAGTAAATTGCAACTTCCCCTAGGGTTGCATGGAGGGGCATTACATAAAGGACGTTACCTTGCCAATTTTTGGCATCAACAAGTACCTTGGCCTTGATTTTCACTATAGGCTTAGTTGGGAGACATGTAGAGTAAAAAGGATTCAAGTTGGTTGGAAAACTTTATACTCTTTGCAAAACAGATGTAGGAGTGTTGAATTATGGGACTAGAAAACAAAGAAAACTTTCTTTGGGTTACTAGTGGTGTCAGTGGTTTTCTATGGATGTGAAGTTTGGGGTGGCAATACCTCAGCAATGAAGTGGAGACAAATTGAAAGACTACAAAAACATTTAATCACAAGTAGCCTCAAAATAAAATTGCCTCTTCCCTGTGAGATTATCCTAGAGGAGGCTAGGGCCTTACCTCTGGAGACATCGGCTATGATTTTTTTACTAAGTTATCTAAAGAGGCTAGAGAATGTGGAGGTGTCTCGTTGGCCTAAACTGGTAGCAGCAAAGAAATTAAATAGAAGGAAGAGCACGTGGATGAAGCAAAATAACACTAGTGGTTGAGCAAGTGGGGTATCAGCATAGATAATTTCCCAAATAACATTAAGGCAATCAAAATGTAGGTGCAACAAAAAGTTAAAGAAAGCATGTGGGCTAGGGAGTTATCAAGGAAAAGGGAGTATTACATCAAGAACTTTAATCCCTCATATGACCATACTCAAAAAAACTATATAGGTTCGGAAATAAAATGGAAAGTGAAAATGCTAATAGCTCAGCTAAGAACTAGTTCACACCAGCTGAGATGTGAAACTGGTAGATGGACGACACCTAAAGAAGAATGGGTTGATAGGATATGCAAGTTTTGTACTTTAGAGCTTGTAGAGATGGAATGGCATTACATCATGGAATGTCTAGCTTATCTGGATGTTTGGGTCAATTATATCGAGATTCTAAATGTGGACACTTTATACAGCTTATTTGAAGCAAAGAGAATATAAAAAAGTGTTGATTACTTGGTAAAAATACATAGCAGAAGATCCAAGTTACAAAAGGAAAGGGAGATCAAGTAATTGCTAGACCTGGTATTTTTTGTTTTGAGATGTTGTGGTGTTCCATTTTTGCAGCTGATCTGTGGGTCCCATTGGCTATTTGGCCTCGTGGACATTATTAAAAATATTCATTCATTCATTTTGCTTCCTCTTTGTCAAACAAATAAAATTGAATGAATGCTTTAGTAATGACCAGACTTAAATGGAACACACTAAAATTTGACTCCTTAGATGGTTGTGTCAGGCTAGGCTTAAACATCACACACTAAGCAGCCAATGCTTAGGTGACTGTTTAACGTGGGTCCCACTTTAACTCAGCTCTGATCAATAAACATATTTGTAGCATTAACCTTTTTGTTGTGTGTCTCTTTTTCATTACCGTTTCCACTGTTTATGGAAAAGAAAAATGTGGAAGCACAGATAAGGCACGTGAACTGGGTGTTGGACAACTTCTCAATACTCTATCACAATAATTCAAATACTTTACATTTAGGATTATTTATTTCTAAAAAGCAGTCTAAAGTTGTCTATTTATTTGGCCAAAGCAGTCTCTTGTTGGAAAATAGTAGATGAACTATCATTTGAAAAGTTTCACTACAAAATATTATAAGTCTAATTCTAATGGATTATCGACTGAAGAATTACAAAGTGTGGTTTCCAAAGCAAAGATGGGAGAGGCCATTTTCAGGAAGGTTAGAAGAGCCTCAGTTGCAAATTGTTTTTAAACTTAGGTGTCCTTGTGATTAAATGTGTCTCAAAAGTGTTGCTGGGAAAGAAGTTATCCATCCTAAAACAAGGAGGTTGATTTATCCTTCAAATATTCTATCAATTTTTATATCTAATCTTTTGGATATGTTGTAGTGTTTCGATTATGTGAACTTAATTGCAGAAAAAATGGTTCATGAAGTTTTTCTATAGAATGAAGCACTTGAAGAATGTGCACAAAAATATTTTTTTGGTATGGGGGAGGGTTATGTTGGTGGAATTTTTCCACCACATTTCTTACCTCATAATAAAGCTTTTGTTAATGTTTATGATGCTTTCAAGAAATCTTTGGAGTTGTCTAATCCAATTCATCTTAACAAGGCTTTGACAAGATATAATATTCATGTTGGAACAAAAATGTCAAAATCTTTTAGAGAAAAGTATCATTATGTTTCTTTTCTGTTTTACCATGATTGTATTCATGCAACATCTTCAGGTTTGCAATGTCAACCAACAATGCAAGGGAGTGTGCAAAATATGTATTAGAATCGACCATTACCAAATGTGCGAGATATGAATGTTGCTATAAATTCTGAGGAAGAGAAGGGTGAGCAAGGGGAGAACTCGATTGAACAAATTCATATTGAAGAATAAGTATATTAATTGGTGTATGGAAAATTTTGTTTCAATTTTGGCTAGTTTTTTGAAAACTTTTATGAAGTTAGGCAGCTTGTGAAAGATCTTGGGTAATTTATTGAAAATGAGGCTGTAGCTATGATGTAATAGGGGGATGGAATTTTTGTAAATATGTAAATCTGGTAGTATCAAAAGTGTTAATGCTAATATATCATGTAGATATATTATAGCATAGAATACTATATGCAAGAACTAATGTAAATATTTGAGTTTTATACTCAAATTATGTAACTTTTTTCTTTTAAGGGCTATAATTGGATGTTTTCTTCTCAATTCTTTCCTACCAGTATGCCCTTTGAATCTGGGATATGTACATTATAATTATAATTAATATATTATAGTGGCTAGTCTACTTTTGATTAAAATATATATTTATATGATAATAGTTAATTTAAGAATCAATAAAAGTGTTAAGTTTAAATGTTAATTATTTTTAAAATTTATAATTAAATAAAATATATTGATTGATTTGACAATTTGAAATAAACAAAATAATTATATTTAAAAAATGATTAAGGATTTTAAGTGAAGTGAAGAATATTATCATACAATTCATATATATATTTCAAAATATATAAAATTATAAAATAACTTTTTAAATAAATAAAATAAAATAATTTTAAGCATGTAAAATAAAATTTCTTATATAGATAAAAATAGCAATTAAATAAAATAATTATTAAATAAATTTTTTAGATAAAAATAAATATAAAATAAAATAATTCTACACTAAATAGAATAACTCTTAATAAATAAAATAACTAAATATTATATTTTTGGAAATCTTTTAGATAATGTATTTAAATATCTATACTAGTTATTTTTCACTTTTGTGAATTTAGTTTTGTTATTTTTTAATTTTACTTTACAATTGACTATTTCCTTATATGACTAAAACAATATTTAATCAGATTAAACATAAAGAAGAGTAAGTAGATATCAAATTTTAAAACTAATCTATAATTCTTCAAATGTTAATTTTAAAATTTTAAAGTTAAATATGATTATATTTGAAAAAATTAAACTCCTATAAAGAGATATAAATGTTGTTTATTATTTAGCATTCAAATAATTAACCAAACAAGAAAAAAGAAAGAAAATTTTAAAATTAGATATGATTTTACCAAATAAAAAATAAGTAACAATTAATATTATTGAAAATTGAAACTTTATATATATAAGTAGAAATATATATATATATATATATATATATATATATATATATATATATATATATATATATATATATGAGAAGTAATATATATATGAGAAGAAAAATATATATATGTGTGTGTGTGTGTGTGTGTGTGTGTGTGTGAGAAATATAAATATATATATATATATATATATATATATATATATATATATATATATATATATATATATATATATGTGTGTGTGTGTGTGTGTGAATATATATATATATATATATATATATATACTCTTTCACCTATATATATATATATATATCTCTCTCTCTTTCTTTCATATATATATATATATATATATATATATATATATATATATATATATATATTCCTACCTATATATATATATATATATATATTCACACATATATATAAACTTGAAACAGTATATCTCGTTTAAAATTTCTCACTTTTACTTAAAATAGTATATAAATTCTTATTTTTTCTCTCTTGTCCATTTTATTAATATCATTAGTTCTCTCCATGCAAGTTTCATGTGATTTATTACTATTTCCTTGTATTCAAAATAATTTAATGTGAATTCATGTATCATTTGAATTTAAGATAAAGAGAACGTTAGGAAAATTTTAGTTGAAATATTTTAAAAGAATATAATTTCACATCACATCATTCTAAAGGATCTCCATGACTAAAGAGTATTATCATCCATCCATTCAATGACTATAAATTTGACCTTTCAAGTGGGTCATCCTACAAGAACAACACTCTTGTGGTCTAACATTTTATCCAATGTTTTTTTTAAACACCAACTATCCTTAATAATCAAAGAGGAGCAATATTTAAAGAAATTCAAAAGAAAAAGAGTGAAATTTACCAAATTAGATCCATAGCTCACAAGACAAACTTGTACCCCTAGAAAAGATCTAGATTACCAAATTTCACCTCAACAAAATCCATAAGTTATTTTGATTTCAAGGAAATGTATAGATGGAGAGGAACTAGATTCAATCCCTATGCATGTGGAATTCAACACCACATATGAACCATTCTCTATATTTTTTCTAGAGTAAAGTGTCTTATCCCTCACATTTACTTTCTTAGATTATCATTTAATATTTTTTAAAAGTTTATCCCATAATTGAATATTGAATTAATCTACTTTGATTCATGCCAAGTTGCATGCATTTCATTTGACTATCCTATATAACCACTAATTATCTTATATAACTCTTAAATTTTAGAGAGGATGGTGGTTTTGGTATAGTCAATATCAAGTTTTAAAACATACTATTATAAAGTTTATAGGAAAAGCATAATAAGAGGGTTTTTGATAGGATTTTTAAATATTGAAGTTTCAACTCCTACCCTCTAGAAAAATTAAATTAATTTGTTTTTTCAAAGCTAGTAACAAGGTTAAAACATAAAATTTCTATTTTTCATTTATATTTTTTATATTTTACCATTTTGATTTATTTTTAAATAATATATTAAATTGGAATGATATAATTTAAATAGACTCCAATTTTTTTAATAAAGAAAAATATTTTTCTTTGAAAGTAATTTAATGACCCCTATATTGACATAAGGACCAACTCTAATTGCTAATAGAGAAAGCTACCACCTTCCTAATATTATTTCTTCTTATCTAACTATCTAATATTTTATGTTACCTTACATTTTTCTATTTTTCCTACATGGATTGGTATTTAAATTTACAATATATAATTGCATATCTATTGTTGTTTCATTTCATAAATCATGCATCAATTCTAAATAAAATTTAAATTAACAGCCCATTTAAGAAAGTTGACACAATATATATCTTTTTTAAAATTTCTCACCTAAATTGGTATACATATATACACTTTTAAAACAGTTTCAATTTTTAAATAATTTCAATTGTTACTTATTTTTTCATTTGGTAAAATCATATCTTTTTTTTTTTTTGTTAATTATTTGATTGCTAAATAATAAGCAACATTTATATCTCTTTATAGAGTTTTTTTTTTTTTTCAAATATAATCATATTTAATTTTAAAATTGACATTTGAAGAATTAAAGACTAGCTTTTAAATTTGATATCTACTTACTCTTCTTTATTTTTAATTTGATTAAATATTTTTACAATCATCTAAGGAAATAGTCAATTCTAAAGTAAAAATAATAAATAATAAAACTAAATTCACAAAAGTGAAAAATAACCAATATAGATATTTAAATACATTATCTAAAAGGTTTTCAAAAATATAATCTTTATTTATTTATTTATTTATTAAGAGTTATTCTATTTTATTTTATTTTATATGTATTATTGACTTTAATTTTATCCTAAAAACATTTTTATTTATTTAATAATTATTTTAATCTATATAAAATTTATTTTATTTCTACATGATTAAAATTATTTTATTTTATTTATTTAAAAAGTTATTTTATAATTTTATATATTTTGAAATATATATATATATATATATATATATGAATTGTATGATAATATTTTTCACTTCACTTAAAATCTTTACTTAATCCTTTTTTAAAATATAATTATTTTGTTTATTTCAAATTGTCAAATCAATCAATATGTTTCTATTTAATTATAATTTTTTTAAAAATTAACATTTAAACTTAACACTTTTATTGATTCTTAAATTAACTATTATCATATTACTCTCCACTTTAATAATACATTAAATGTGTATATATTATTCTTAAGGACACATGGTTTTGCTACATGTTATGGTTGCAACTATCCTGGTAGACAAGTACACTTGGACTGTGACAGCATGCCATGATTGCATGATATGCAGAAGCATGAATTAACGCGCGTGGTGTTAAAACATTATGCCTCGAAGAAACGTGTTCTCATGTCATGATTGCAGGATATTCACAAAACGGATTGCAACAGGGAGAGTGGCTCGTTGCTTTTGTGGACTTAATTGGAGAAGGTTTACTCAGCCGCCGGATCCGGGGTGGGGTGGTGGAGCTCTATATGATTTAGCAAGCCTGGAGATTAGCTACTGTTTTTCTCATTGAGCCATATGGTGCAAAAAATAAATTTGTTTGTTGCAGTGATGGCTTTTGTAAATTGTTCTTCATGCAATTAGCAGGTGTAAAACCAAATTCCACAATCTTTTCTAGCATCCTCCCTGCCTGTGCCAAAATGGGAGCTCTGGAAGAGGGTATGGACATCCATCAAAGCATAAAGGATAAAAGAAAATTTGGTAGATGTTGTAGTTGCAGCTGCCCTCGTGAACATGTAATGTAAAATGTGGAAGAGGCTGAGACAAGGCACTTGGACTATGACAGCATGCCTCTAAGTAATGTAGTTGCATAGTTCTACAACGATTGCAGGATATGCACAAAATGGATTTGTTGAAAAGGCTTTATAAACTTTCAATCAAATGCAATTGATAGGTGTAAAACAAGACTCCACAAGCTTTTCCAATATCCTCCCTACCTATGCCAAAATGGGAGGTTTGTAATAGGGTATGGACATCCATCAAAGGATAAAGGATAAAAGAGCTTTGTTAGATGTAATAGGAAATATACATATACGTTTTTTTAACCTTGTACTTTAGTTATTGTGAAACATAGAGAGATACTATTAAGATAAATTTTCATAGAGAGATTATAATGTAAATTCTAATCATCATGTCCTATTCTCCATATTAAATATTTAGATATCAAAATTAGAGTTTCACATATACTTTCAAGACATGTATGTACACATGCAGCCAACTTTACATTCAACACTCTTATTTTGAAAATCATGTGTGCTCATTCATACATAACAAGGGGCTGCATATAGTCAGCCATTTATCATGAAAGATTAGACTAATCCTTGGCCCATTTGTGTTAATTCTATTCACCATCTTGTCTATCAACCAATGGGGGCTCAATTCCCCTATCACTAGACATGTATCTTTCTATCACCATAACAATGGAAATGTTGTGGTGTGTTCAAATAGTATGTATGGATCTGGTTGGTCACAGGGTCCAGACTTTTTTGGTTCATATGGAAGTTATTTGAGGTTTTTTGACATTTATGTGTTACAAGCCATCACTTTTCGTTAAAACCTTTTTGTTGCACGAAACAACATTTGTTAAATGACCTTCCCTAATTGACCTTCCACAACTCTTGGTGTACCCATTTGCACACCAAGATTAATGCAGTTACTAGTTCTAGGAGATTTATCTTGTGTAATATAACTTGATCCTTGAGGAGTGGATTACATAAAATAACATTACTTTATCTTTTACACTGAATATACCTCATGTATTTTTAATTTGGGGTCCATGAGTAGATCAAATTCCTTTATGCAGTAGGTGAAGCTTAATATGTTTATGAAGAGAGTGGGTAGCATAATAATTATAAATGACAATAATTTACTTGACATAAAAATTTAGATTTTAAAATATAAATGTATATTTTTAATTCAATTTTTAGTTAGATGATAAAACTATTTTTTAAAATCAAATCTTTGAAAGGGTCCAAATTCTCTTCTTGGTGCTGGATGACAGTAGTTTCAAATTTATTTCCATTGTGGTTGAAAGATTCAATGGGCTCTCCATTGTTTATAAAAACAATCTTCGTGGGTAAATCAATGCATACAGATCTTCCTTATTCCCTCTGAGTTTCTCCCCAAACTTATATCCTCTGCAATCGATTGGAAAATGGATTTATCAAGGCAAGAGGGCAGACAAAGGAAAATACTTCAATGCAATGTTTTTAACCAAACTTGGCAAGAATTATCTTCAAGGCTGCCAAGGCAAAACAGCAAGGAAAAGGCGACACCATTGACAAAGAGAAGGTGAGTGAATCTGGTAAAATTCGGTTGGCTGCTGCTTCCTATTATGGAAAACTTGATGAAGAGAAACATGCCAAATATTTGAAGAAGCTGGAAAACTATTTACTCACATCTCCATATTCCACCACTATGGAGAAGAAGTCACATTCACAAATGCTGACTTCCTCCACCAACCATTCAGAAATCATGGTCTCCTCCACCGCCCCTTCAGAGATCTCTGCATCATTTTTTTCAAAGAAATCCAAAGAGAAAAAGAAGGAGAATGAGCACAAACATTTGGGGATGTTTTTTCACAGGTAGTTTCTAAATATTTTTATGGTCTGACATTCATTTCAACAGAGAATAGAATAGCCTGACTCACTGTGTTATGAAATAAACTGCAGGTCTTCTCAATCAAAAGGAAAGGAAAACCATGGACAAGGGAAGGGTGAGAGGAAACAGAAACATTGG
>VDFB02163455.1:0-19971 GCA_007258455.2 Sequoia sempervirens
CAACCTGCATGTTATTTTTATGCCTCTCTTTGACAGTTGTTAGAAGCAAAGTTAAAAGATGATTATAGATAAGTCTATATTTGAGTTGATGCAGGAACTGGCCATGCTAATGAAGGACCCTGACATTAAAAAGACATATTCAAGGATTGTTGCAAAACCTAAACATTTGGATGGAGAAGATACCTTGACATATGAGGAATGTGTGACAGAGCCCCAGAACAACCTCTTGGATGTGCCTGTAACTGGTGATGGTGAGGATATGTTTGACAAAAAAGACACCACAACAGCCTTGAAACTTAATTCAGATTCATCCAGTGATGATTCAAAGACTAATGACTTCATAGATGATTCTACTAGAGTTGATGTTTATGATGAGTTCAGTAATGTACTTTCTAAAGAAGAGCATGTTGAGGGTAATTATGATGATGTCTTCAAATTAACTGATGATGATGGTCCTATATTTAATTTTAGTGATGATGAAACAAGTGGTGTTTGGTTTGAACCTCAATCCAAGCCTATGGAAGGGCATAACTATAATGATGTCAGTACTAGGGAGTTGAACAGTGATCAATTCACAAAGGCAACCATTCATGAAGAGTATTGTGATCACATTTTTCCTGAACGGAGCAATCAGCCTTTTAGCACTTGGGATCTTGGTGTGTTGGCACCTAAGTATAATGAGGATTGTACATGGGATGAATTTCCTTTTGGCCCTGATGATGTTGAAATCTTAGAGCATAATGTAAGCCATGAGGATGCTATTGAAGAAGGTAATTTTAGAAAGCTTGATGATGATCTTGAACACAAATCTGGTTCATTAATGCATGGAGTTGATTATAAACAAAGGCTTAGTGCTTGTTGAGTTTGATCCTCATCCTAATGTTGAGGATTTTCATCAAGTTGGTGAAGGAGAGTCACCTATTGAAGCTCCAAATGAAGATATGATTGTTGCAGCCTTAACTCGTTTTGACAACACTCACAGGATAATTGAAGATCATTTTTGGAAGGCACCACTTGAGAGGAGACAAAAAGGCATTGAAGAAGAACTTTCTCTTGCAAAATTGCAAGTGCTCAAAGAAGCTTTGTTAGCAATGAAATCAAATTATTTGCACCTACTATCAAATAGAGAACATCTCTTCAAGCTTGTTAAAATATATTTTGATGCATTGAGAGGAAAGCAAGAAGAAGTTGATAAGCTTACCTTCAAGCTTAAGGGTACTAGGGATTCCGTGAAGAGTACTCAATTGGCCCTTCAAGAATCAGAAGATCAAGTTGACAAACTTTGTTTAGAGTTGAGTTTGACACATTGTCCATCAGCCGAATCAGAAATTCAGTCATCTATGGCAGCCACATCCAAAGAACAACAATCCAACACAAAGATTATGGAGGTGTTGTGACCTTTTCACACATCACCCCATTCAAAATGGGGACCCCCCTAATTTTTGCTTCGTTCCTCGTCTTTTGGCTTTGGTTTTGTCTCTCTCTCTCTGTCTCTCTTTCTGTTGTCTGCCTTTCCGGTATGTGCCCATCTGTGAGCTTAAATGTGAAATTTTGGCTAAGTCTATAGAATTAGGGTTTTGAGTTTTCTGGTCAATTTAAAGTCAAATGAAGTGAATAAGTTGGAATCTGAGCTTCACGTTGCAGTTAGTATGCTTCCGGCAGGCTCCCTCTGAATTTTCACTGAATTCTGCCAATTTTCTATTTTTAGTAAGTGTCAATTTGGGGTTTGTTTCCTCGAGATTTTCACGTTCTGACATCTGCATTGTGTTTCGAGCACTTTGAACTCATCATTGGCAAAATTTGAGCAGAAACGGGCGACTTGCTATTTTTAGCAGTTTTGCCTTCGGAGGCAGATATTAGAGTTTGCATGTTGAATTTTCAGATGCATGTCCGAGGTTTCTTTGTGGGTTTTTCGAGACCCTCGCAGTGATGTAACATGCAAAACGGGACGACAACTTTCAGCATTCAGCCTTCGGAGGCTGTAATTAGGGTTTGCATGTAAGTTTTCTCAGCGCATGTCAGCATTATCTTTCTGGGTTTTCCGAGAGCTTCGCAACGAGGTAACATGCAAGCGAAGTCAGTCACTTTTCAAAAACTTGCTATTTTTAGCCAGTACTTGCATGTCGATGAATTTTCTGGGTTTTTCTGGGTTTTTCAAGATCTCTCGGACAGTGTGACATGCAAAATCATCTAACAGTTGGTTGATCACCTTTTCATCCACTTACTATTTTTAGCAGTACCACTCCAGTAGCTGCCCAACACTTCAAAAACACGAACACAGTAACATGCAACAAAAACAAAGTTAAATGGAGGTCATTCAAGGCACATGCAAGATGAATTAGGGTTTCGTGCTTCAAGACTCAAAATGAGGGGTCAAATGCCAAAATTTCCAAAAATCGAGGTATCCCATCGTGATTAGCATATTTCAAGGAGTCTGCTGGTAAATTTTGAAGGCAAACAGAGCACTTACTACTTATAGTAAGGCGTTCCTGAAGCAGGCTATAAATAGAAAGTCAACATCAGGCACCAGTGTGAACAGGCAGCTCACCCCATGAGGAGCACGACATTCAAATTTCAAGTCAAACGGAGCTATGGAAGTTGTAAATTTTTATAATCAGATTATATCCACAAAAAATTAATTCAAATCAGACAATGACACAGCAGATACCCTGGGAAAACCCTCCTCTTGAGGGAGAAAAACCCAGCAACAAAGATCTCTCTTATATATATAAGTGATGGCACCAAATCGCTTTACAATGAGGCCAGTCACAAGGCCAATCTTCAGAACTTACACAAGATACAAAGACAAATAATAAACTGCCTCTCCTTAAGATCCAATTCTGCCTTAGAAGAATTCACAATCTGCTCTTTGAGGAATTCGCAATCTGCTCTTGAAGAATTGGCACTTGCATGAAAAGATAATTCGAACTTACTTGATGATGAATGAGGAAATACAAACTCTTATTTATATGTCTTTGAAGAGTCACCTCCTTTCTCTTGATACAAGTCGGCCAGATATAATGAATATATTTTTCTTTTAATTAATCGCGCCAATAGAGAGAAGTCAGCCTTGGAAGAGTCTCTTTATTTAAACAAATCGTTGCCATATAAATTAAATAGCCTTAAGGCTATCATTTAATTTATTACGCTGGAATATAAAATCTCGAAGCTGTTTATCATTAACACTCCCTCTCAGCTAGAGAGAGTACTTCCAGCTGCTCAAAACAAATCACCTCAACATGATGCCCATCACATTGGCCACAATCAAATGTGAAAAGAAGAATATCACCTCAACGTGATATTAGATATCGCCTCAACACAATATCAACCATAATGGCTACAACCATACTATGGTAAGTACAAGTGTTCATCACTTGCGTGATGTTGTCACCTCAACGTGACTTTCACCATGACTCTCTCAGAGGGTGAAACACAAGTACAACATATGTCATGGAGTCTCACACATGACATCCACCATGACTCAGCTCAGAGGGTGAAAACAAGAGCTTTCACCTCAAATTCCTCCGTCTTAGAGGAAGATGCATTATCAAGGGCTTGCACCTCAAATTCCTTCGTCTCAGAGGAAAATGCATTAACAAGGGCTTGCACCTCAAATTCCTCCGTCTCAGAGAAAAATGCATTAAACAAGGCTCACTAATACTGAGACTCTTACTCAGTCAAGGCTAGATTCTCCACCATACCAAGCTTATCTCGGAAGTACACAAACTTTATCCTGGCAAGAGGCTTGGTGAGAATATCTGTCGTCTGCTCATCAGTGCTGATGTACCTCAACTGTACAGCCTTCCTCAGTACCATATCTCTGATATAGTGGTACTTGATCTCAACATGCTTGGTTCTGTCATGAAACACAGGATTGACAGAAAGCTTCACACAACTCTAATTATCACAATGAATGATAGTAGGCTCCATTGATTGTCCAAACAATCTTGCAAGGAGCTTACGAAGCCACACTGCTCGAAGCTGCAAATACTTGCCTCACTGCACTCAAGCTACAGATGACTGCGCTACACCGGAAATCATAGCTGAACCCAAACTGAAGCAACAACCGAGGTGCTCTTCCGATCTGTGACATAACCCGCCCAATCGTAATCAAGAAACCATGTAACTCCAAGTCTGCATCTGAAGAATACCTCAACCCATATCCAACTGTACCATGCAAGTATCTCAGGATATGTTTAGCTGCAACAAGATGTATCTGTCTCGGATCACACATAAACCGGCTAAGTGCACTCACTGCATAGCAAATATCAGGTCTAGTGTTAACTAGATACATCAAGGATCCAATCAGCTGTCTGTACAATGTAGGATCCACCAAATCTTGAACTAGCTGCAGCCTCCTTCAATTTATGTAGATTGGTCTCCATAGGTGTAGACATGGATTTGCAATCCATCATGCCAAATCTCTTGAGTATATCAATGGTGTACTTTCCTTGACTTAGAATCATCTCATCTGGTTTCTGCCAGACTTCTAATCCAAGGAAGTAATGCATGAGCCCAAGGTCCTTCATCTCAAATTCCGAAGTCAACTCCTTCTTACACTCAAGAATCAAGTGATCTTCTCCAGAGGATCGATCGTCAACATATAAAACCAAAATTAATGCATCACCATTGATTACCTTGAAGTAGAGATTTGAATCAGCATCATTCTTCAAGAAGCCCAAACTTGATAGGTACCAATCAATCCTTTCGTACCATGCACGAGGAGCCTGCTTAAGACCATACAAGGCCTTCTTCAGTTTGCAAACATGTGACTCCTTCCCATGAACCTCAAATCCATCAAGTTGCTCTATATAAACTTCTTCCTCAATCACTCCATTGAGAAAGGGTCTTCACGTCCATCTAGTGAATCTTCCATCCTCTAGATGCAGCAATAGCAATGATGGTTCTGACAGAAGTATAGCGAGCAACAGGAGCAAATGTTTCTTCATAATCAACTCCCTCTTTCTGAGAGAACCCACGAGCCACAAATCTTGCTTTGTACTTCTCAATGCTTCCATCTGCAACATGCTTAATCTTGAATAGCCATTTAGAAGATACCACAGACTTGCCCTCGGGTCTAGGAACAATATCCCAAACATCATTCTTAAGAATTGATTGATACTCCTTTGTCATAGCATCTTTCCAAACCTGATGACAAGATGCTTCCTCAACACAGGTAGGCTCGGATTCTATAATCTGACTCATCAAGGCAACATAACTGGAGAACTTATGTGGCCTTTTGCTTTCTCTGAATGTGCCTCTAGGAGTTGCAAAGCTTTCAGCCTCTTGCATAGTGCACTTGACCCATAGAGGTCTCTTTCTCCAATAACAATGTCAGTAGGCCCATCAGTAGGTTCAACAGGATCAATATCTTTTTTGGGTTCTGAAGTCTCCCTCTGAATCTCAAGAGTATGGTCAACTTCCATATCCTAAGGAGACTCTTCATTATCAATCTCCATATGAATCCCCTTGGATCTTCTGAATGCAACATCGTCCTCGAATCTGACATCCCTACTGATCTCTATCATCTTCTGACCTGGAATGTAAATTCTGTAGGCTTTTGATGTCTCACTATAGCCCACAAATATTCCCTTCTTGCCAGAAGGCTCCAACTTGGTTCTCTTTTCCTTGGGAACATGAATAAAGACAGGACATCCAAAGATCCTCAAATGACTAACTTCAGGCTTCTTCCCTGTAAAGGCTTCTTCTGGAGTCATATTCTCCAAGATCTTATGAGGACTTCTATTCTGAACATACACAGTTGTCCTGGAAGCTTCTGCCCATAGGAAGGTTTGCAAATCTTGATCATGGATCATGGCCTTCTCTGCTTCCATGATCGTTCTGTTCTTTCTTTCTGCAACACCATTTTGTTGAGGATTATAGGGAACACAAAACTCCCTCTTAATCCCTGCATCAATACAAAAATTCCGAAAACTACTAGAGGTGTATTCTCCACCATTGCCAGATCTGAGGACCTTAATTCTTTTACTAGAAAGATTTTCTACCAAGGCTTTAAACTCTTTAAACCTATCCAACACTTCCTCAGACTCTTTAGATTTCAAAAAATAAATCCAAGTCTTCCTAGAGTGGTCATCAATAAACAAAACATAATACAAGAATCCACTTGAAGACGAAACAGACATAGGACCACATAACTCAGAATGAATAAGATCTAGAATACACTTAGATCTATTTTCTCTACTATGAAAAGGGGCTTTTATATTCTTACCCAATGCGCAGCCCTTGCAGGTACCTTCGTGCTCCTGGTTGAACTTAGGAAGGCCCGTCACCATCTTCTCCATGATAGGTAAGGCTCAGAAGTGTAAGTAAGCCAATCTCCGATGCCAAAGATCGCAAAGACTTGAAGAGTCATGAACCAAAGCTTGTAAAGAACGTGTGCAGACCTTGTAGAGGTTTTCATGTCTAACTCCAATTACTTGAGCATTCTTGAAGCTAGAGTTCTCCATCCACACTAGAACTTTGCCTTTGGAGAAGGCAACTTGATATCCTTTATCTTCCAAAGCTGAAATAGAAATAAGGTTGCACTTGATTCCAGGAACATAAAGAACATTACCCAACTGGAGTGAGATGCCAGAATCCAAATGAAGTGTAGAGGTCCCAATTCCTTTCACAGAGTAGCTAGCATCATCTCCAATGATGACTTGTTCAGAGGACTCCTTTTCCATCAAACTTGATAAGTGCTCCTTAAAGCCAGTGATGTGTCGTGAAGCACCACTGTCGATTATCCACGTGTTGGTGTCGGAAGGTACACTGCTTGATAATGCCGAATAGAACAAATATTCACTTGAATCATTTTGTGGAGAAGCATCATCAACATCCGCAACGGTAGCTTGTTGCTTAGGCCTAGTTGGACAATACTTGGTGAAGTGCCCAAACTTATCACACCTAAAACATTGAATCTTGGACATATCCCTCTTCTTCTTGAATGGAGGTGCATCATCATTTCCCTTGTCACGATTCCTCTTGAAGAATCCTTTCCTTCCATCCTTTCCTTTCTTCTTTGAAGCATGGGAGGCGAGAACATGAATATCTTCATTCTTTGAACTTTGACCAACGCCGCTTGCCACCAACCTTGATTCCTCTTGAATGCAATCTGATCTTAGGTGATCAAACTTAGGCGATTTCGATCTTGCACTGATTCCCTGAATGTAAGATTCCCAAGGTAGACCATTGAGAGAAAGCATAGTCAAGTCTTTGACATCAACCATATGCCCTATTGTCGAGAGCTGATCTCTCAAATCTGCAATCCTCATAAAGTATGCAATCATTGTTTCACCTTTCGCCATCTTCACATGATGAAGTTGTTGCTTCAGTGCAAGCACTCGACTAGTATTGTTGATTTCGTACATCTTTTCCAATGTTTTGAACATGTCTCTCGCTGTCTTCAACTTAGAGACGATAGGCACAATATGATCCTTGACAGAATCAACCAATATCTTGATTGCTTTAATATCTTTCTTCACCCATTGTAACTTCGCTTCTTCCTCCTCAAGTTCAGGAACGCTGGACTCTACAAACTCACCCAAGTCATTTTCACGCAAGGTAAGCATGATCCTAAACCTCCATCATGTGAAGTTAGATGCACCCTCGAGTCTATCCTCAATCTTCAACCTGTTCACCATCTTGACTAATGTAGATAGATGAACAACTAGGCATTGCTGATTAGTAATAATCTAATCACAATCCTCTCAAACCCGCTCTGATACCATGTAAATTTTTATAATCAGATTATATGCACAGAAAATTAATTCAAATCAGACAATGACACAGCAGATACCCTGGGAAAACCCTCCTCTTGAGGGAGAAAAACCCAGCAACAAAGATCTCTCTTATATATATAAGTGATGGCACCAAATCACTTTACAATGAGGCCAGTCACAAGGCCAATCTTCAGAACTTACACAAGATACAAAGACAAATAATAAACTGCCTCTCCTTAAGATCCAATTCTGCCTTAGAAGAATTCACAATCTGCTCTTGAAGAATTCGCACTTGCATGAAAAGATAATTCGAACTTACTTGATGATGAATGAGGAAATACGAACTCTTATTTATGTCTTTGAAGAGTCACCTCCTTTCTCTTGATACAAGTCGGCCAGATATAATGAATATATTTTTCTTTTAATTAATCGCGCCAATAGAGAGAAGTCGGCCTTGGAAGAGTCTCTTTATTTAACAAACAGTTGCCATATAAATTAAATAGCCTTAAGGCTATCATTTAATTTATTACGCTAGAATATAAAATCTCGAAGCTGTTTATCATTAACACTATAAATAGAAAGTCAACATCAGGCGGTAGTGTGAACAGGCAGGTCACCCCATGGGGAGCACGGCATTCAAATTTCAAGTCAAACGGAGCTGTGGAAGTCTTAAAATCAATCAACTACTATAAATAGTAAACCACCTTCAGAAACATATTATTTTTAGTAGGTCAGCTCGAGATGGCAGTGTGAAATGTGGTTAAAATTTCAAATCAAACGGAGCTAGAGAGATTCAAAAATCAAGCACTTGCTATTTTTAGCAGGCCTGTGCAGAGGAATTAGGGTTTCCTAAAATCTAGGGCGAAACATGACAGTCATGCAGAAGCAGCATCCAACCACGATCGACGTCCTTCAGGCAATCAGCACACAAAGTTTGAGCAATTACTATTTTTAGTAAGTTGCTAAAAATAGCAGGCATATGCGAGCATCAGGTGCCAGAGGCACAATCACATCCCGAGGTTCGAGATAAAGCAAAAATCAGGCTTTTTGGAGCCAAAAATCAGCTTAAAATGCAAAATTTGGGGAAACTTTCTAAAAATAGAAAATTAGGGCAAACAAGGGGCTAGCATGAACAAATCGTTCCAAGTCAGACGAAACTATAAAGAGTTCACTAAGCCTAAGAAATTTGAAGTCCAGCATCAAATTTTGCCCTAGAAGCTACCTGAAGATGATAAAATCCTTCTAAGTCTGAGAAATTTAAAGTTGGCATGGTGAAATGTGCCCTTACGAGCTTGAAGGAATTGAAATTTTCTCTAAGTATGTGAAATTGAAAGCTCCAGCATGAAAATGCGCCCCTGGAGTTGAAGAAGTGATTGAAAAGTTTCTAAGTCCTTCAAATTGAAACTACAAGGGGCTAAAAGCACCCAAACTTGAAGGAGGTTTGAAAATTTCTAAGTCTTCGAAATTTGAAGTTGCCACCCTCAAATGCGCCCAGGGTCAAAGAGGGAGCTTGGAAATTGACTAAGGCATCTAAACTTGAAGCTCACTGCCTCATTTGCGCCCTTGGAAGAAGATGGAGTTTGAAATTTCTTCTAAGTATGGTAAACTCAAAGCCTGAACCTCTATTTGCGCATTTGCTAGAAGAGTGGGCCTTGAAATTTTCTAAGTCATGAAATTTGAAGCTCCAAGGGCAAAATGCGCCCAAGCTTGGGAAGATGTTATGAAGAAAAATCCTAAGTGTTGAAACTGAAAGTAGAGGGGCTTAAATGTGCCCTTAGCAAGGAGGAAGCTACAAAATTTTTCTAAGTGCTCAAACTAGAACCATGACCCCTCAAATGCGCCCTTGAACTTGAAGTTGGCTGAAAATCTTCTAAGTGTTTGAAGTTGGAAGCTCCCATTCCCAAATGCGCCCTTGAGAGAAAATGAAAGATAAGCTGATGTGAAAATTTCTAAGGCATAGAAATGGAAGCAAACCCTTGCAAATACGCCTTAGTGGAGAGTTGGGTTGGAGAAGTTTTCTAAGTCTAAAAATGAAGGCACAAGGTATCAAATGTGCCCCAAGCTAGAGTTAGATCATGAAAAATTCTAAGTGTTGGGAAATTGGAAGTATACCATGCCAAATGCGCCCAACATCCATGAAGACATCAAAATTTTTCTAAGGCATTTAAGCTTGAAGTTGGACACCCCAAATGCGCCCAAGCAAGGAATGAAGGCAAGAAAAGTTTCTAAGTGTTCAAAACTTGGAGCAGACACCCCTGTTTGCGCCCAAGAGGATTTTGATGAGGGAATTTTTACTAAGGCATGTAAACTCATGGTATGAAGGCTCAAATGCGCCCTTGAGGGAGAAGATGATAGGAAAATTTTCTAAGTACTTGAAATTGAAAGTTCAAGGGGTCATATGCGCCTAGGAGTTGAGGGGAGAGTTTGATATTTCCTAAGTGTTCAAAACTCAAAGTATCACCTCCTAAATGCGCCTTGCTTGGCATGGAGATGAAGTGAAAAAAATTCTAAGTGTTGCTTACTTGAGGCTTGGACCCCTGAATGCGCCTAAATTTGAAGCTGGAGGTTGATGAAATAAAACTAAGCATTGAGGATCAAAAGTGGAAGGAGGCCATGGTAAGTGCACCCATCAAAGGTGAAGAGGACTTGAATTTTTTCTAAGTGTTTCAAATTTTAAATCAGGCCCCCTCAGATGCACCTAGGTTAAGGGTTGAAAGTTGGAAATCTTGCTAAGTGATGGAAAATGGAACCTCAAGGTGGTGATTGTGCCTACACTTGAAGAAGCATTGAAAAATTTTCTAAGTGTAACAAAAATGAAAGTTGAAGGGTCCAAATGCGCCTAAAGGAAAGAAGGTGACTCAAAATCTTTCTAAGGCATTGGAATTGGAGGTAGATACCCTCAAGTGCGCCCAGCTCAAGAAGGGAGATGGAAAAATATTCTAAGTGTATGAAATTTGAAGTGGAGAAGGAAGTTGATTGAAAATTTGCTTAAATGTTCAAAACTTGAAATTAGACCCCTAATTGTGCCTGGCATGAAGGATAAAATGGAAATTTTCTATGGAGCAAAGAAAATATGCCTAGAGATCAAGAATGAGAATAAAATTGTTGGCAAATATTTTTCTAAGGTTAAAATTCAAAAGAATTAAATGAACCCCTTCGTTGTATACCCATGAATTCGATGCGTTCTGAGGGAAATTTTCTTCTGGGTATTGAAGATTGTCGATGAGGAATGGATTTTGGTGTCTTCTACGCTTCGCCAAGGCTTTCAGGATGGAGATTTTGATCGTCACTTGAAATAATGAATTTTCCTCAGGGAAATTTAAATTTTCTAAGGCAAAATGGATAAAATGTGTTTTCAAAAAGAAAAATGCTTCGGATGATGAATTTGAAGTTGACTGCCTAGGTGAATTTGCTCAAATTCTTCGTGAAGATAATCTTCTTGAGCCAGAGGTGAATAAAATTGAGTATCAGGGCTTCAGCTGGTGAAGTGAATTTCTTGAAGAAGATGCAGTTGAAGTTAACACTTTCAAAAGACGATGAACCCATGGAGGTTAAAGCACGAAAATCAGGTAAGTAAGTTGAGTTTATATTATGAAGTATTTTGATGCTCTTCTCCTTGCTTGTTTTGCAGGGTGAACACCGAGGCCAAGGCATGACGACTTGGGGAGATGAAGCGACTACTTGGAGAAAATGGCTAAGTGTTGAGACTTAGTATGTGCCCTACTCAAGTGGCAAAGAAGAAATGTTTAAGTTCAAGACAAGAAAATCTTTCAAGTCCAAGATAGAGGAAAAGATGAAGGCCTAGGCGTTGAAGACCGACAACGTGACGGATTGAAGAACAAAATAGAGGAATTACTCTCAAGTGTGAGGTCCTTCGATGACCCAAAAGATCTTCTCCAGCATGCTTCGTACAACTCAAAATGCAAACAAGTTTAAGTTTCAAGATTGAGAACATGCCTGCCATACCCTCTTGAGAAGTTAAAGCCATGATGATCAAACTCAGCCCATTTGCAGTCAGAAAAGGAATAGTGTGAACACGTTTACAAATAGGGATCTTCTAGAAGATGGCGGCCATTAATTGTTCATTTATTACCCCACTCTTCTTTGTGGCGGTTTTTAGGGTGAATCTTGTTTAGGGCTGAGGTGGCTCGATCTAGGCCATCCAGCCGATTGTAATCTGAGCCGTCCACTGGACTTGGCCAACTATAAAAGGGGCATCCCCCCTCATTTGTATCTAGTTAGAATAGCAGAGGAATAGAGAGAAATTGATAGAATAGAAAGTAGAATAGTTTGATAGCATAGTTTAGATTGAAAAGGAAGGAAAGTCTTCCCTTTGAATACTTTGTAAGAAGTTGTCGTGAATGCTTTCATAATAAAAGAATTTTTCATTGATGGTGATTTCTTCTTTGTTATGAGTAGTTGTTGAGGCTTCTTCATCCTTCCAATTCACGTAGCATCTTGAAGTAGCTTAAAGTAAAGTAGATTTCATTTCATGCAAGTACTTAGTAATTGTGGAATGTGGTGCTCGATTTGAACAAAACTTCGCTTGTCCATACCACTAGCGGGCTCACTGACGGTGGGTTTGCCCTGCATGGTCAACTAGATTACTTTTCAAACTTAACTTCAATTGTGATTGTAATGTCCCTTCCAGTTGACATCTCTTAGTTCATGAGATTAGCCTATTATGTGACCCTCGTAATAGGGTGGATAGAGGGTCTTGTTGAGGCTTGGCTTGGCTTCAGTTGGCAGAATCATTCAGTTTGGCTTTCGTTCGGAGTCGTTTGGACATCAGTTGCTTGACTTACTATTTTTAGAAAGTGGAGACACTCAGCGGAGCACCCTTGCTATTTTTAGCAGTATGGTCTGGTCATATGCAGATTCAGTCACTTATCATCCGACTTCAGACGGTTCGTTAATCGGACTTATATTGAGAGAGATATTAATATTTATTTGCCAAAATAAATATTAATTAAGTTGAAGCTTAAATTATAAAGTTATAATATAATTAAATATTATAACTTAAGTGACTTTATGGAAGGGGTCAACCATCATTAAAAGGAGGCCAAGTTCAATTATTAATTATAATTAATTTGGGCGCCCAAACTATGGAAATATTAAAATAGAAATTCAATCTTTATTTTTAATGGTGCTTTTTGAGAGAAGTCGACCCTCTTGAGGAAATATAAGGTTTTCACTCATGAAAACTTCATTATGAATGATTATGATATTGATTTCCAGAATTCTTCTTCCAGAGAACGAAGCCTAGGGTTTACTGTTTTCTTCTGCATTGGAGAACGAGCCATCTTCAGTGTCTATAGTTCAGAGGCTGTGAAATATCAGCTGATTTATTGCCTATCAGAGAGATAGCTTCATCCAGAAGTTATCATAGAACTTATTCAGAAGATCTTGTTTCAGAGTAAATTCTAGAATCATCAAGAGAAGAGAAAATCATTGGCGGCTAGTTTGGTTTTCATCTGGCATCCATATTCAAGGCTGTACGGATCTCTTAATTATTGCTGTTGGGCTGTACCATCAAGTATAGGGCCATACTTTTCTTCCTAGGGTGAAACGCCTCACTTTTTGGTAGTCTGACTTCACCAAAGGGGGGGCCTATTCCTCTGGACTCATCTGCAATCTTCTGGCGGAGGGAGAAGTTGATTATTTGATTGGCCATACCTTTTCTTCTTCATTCTGGATGGCTGCAATCAACAAATCAGGTTTTTAAATAAAGCAATCAGTTTTGCCTTTTTTGTCTGCATGCTAGGGTTTGAGTATTGTAAACACTGAGAAAGTATAATAAAACCATTTGCTATCGATTTAAGGATCTCTATGTGATAGTTTTCACCTTATTGAATTTATTATAGATTTTAGAAGCATTTTTCTTCAAAATCGCATTATGTCCTTTTATGCAAAAACTCAAAAAAAAGTCAAAAACCTTCAAAACACAAAAAAACAAGCATTTTGAGCATTAGGGTTGAAGTTGAGCCGAAGGGTTCTTCACAATGATTCACGTGTTTGTATGCATCGTCTTGATGGTACTTGCATGTTGAGTTATAATCTGAACACCTTTCGCTACTCCTCTGAAGATTGCACCGGTTTTGTGGAAGCTGTCCGAAGCGAGGCAAAGCAAGGCTCGGTTGAAGTCTGCAAGAATTGATCGCCATGTTCCACACCTTAGAGTAGATTAGAACCTTCTTACCCCTACACTCATTTTAAATTCAGTTCATTTCTGGTTAGAATTAGGAAACTTGTGCTCACTTGCCAAATCATTCGAACCACGCGAAACCCTTAATCTGCTATCTGCTATCAGCTGCCGAACAATTGTGTAAGTCCCCTCTACCAGCAAAATCACGAACCAACTGAGGGTATTCTATTGCATTATCGGAACCTTGGAGTTGAAAGCATGAACTCACTCGCAATCTTAGCATGCTGAATACTTTGTTCAAGAGAGGATAGAGTATCCATTGGGAAACTTTATTCGTGTTGGTGCGGTCACGAAAATCACATCAATAGGAGGTTAGACAAATGGGCAAAGATTTGGACGAACTTCATGAGGATGAGGCATTGCATGAAGATACGAGCACTCATCATACCAAGATGATTCAATGTTTCGATAGGGATCGAGTAGCACATCAAGAATGTGAAGTCTTGAGATTAGAGGAGAAATGCCCACATGAAGATATAACTTGCAACAATGGGATAACAAGTAATACACTTGGTATTCAACTTGACACACTTCTTGGACCAGCACTTGATGATGAGCATCCAACAATGAAGGAAGGAGTGCATGAGGCCCTAGAAGGCACTACAAAAGGGTACGAGGCAAATTCTGATTTTCTGATTTGGAACAGCAGTCCTTTACCTTTACATAATCTTGAGGTAGCAGTCATATCACATGAGGATAATAGTGGTAAGAGACCTTACCTTGTTGACACTCAAGAGCTCGTGGTTAAGCAGGAGGTAATGGTTGTGGATCCAAGCCACATGCAATCTGATTTTGTGCATCATGGCATAGAGGATGTAAAGAGGACTCGAAGCATATGTGATGCGCGGCTAAGGAGAGCTAGAGAAGCCAAATTGCTGGTTGCCCAAGCAAAACAGCACCTACAAAAGGTCGAGGAGCAATGCAGTCATATAGATCATGGGAGGCAGCAAAGAGAGACATTTCTTTGACCCCTATTTCTTCCAAGGGAAGAAGCTATGGAGGTTGAGCATGTGGGGGATGAACCTCTTATCGTAGTAGAACACAAGGAGCAATCAGATTTGCATGGGTTTGATGAGAGGTATGGTTTAGAAAATTCATTTTGTTCAAATAATCTTCCTCCTAAGGAACATGAGTCACACCATTTGGAGAGCCCATTGCAGGTTCAAGTCATGATTAAAGGGGAGGTAGTTCTGCATACACATTGTGGATCAACACATAATGATATATATGCATGTGTAGAAGGAAACAATTGTGATTCAAATTTTGGTAGGGAGTCTAACCATCGTTGGAGAGCTCATTGAGTCTACTTGTGTTTTGACACCACATCATCATGATGATGATTCTTTGAAGGAGCATAAGGCTATCCTAATTTCAGGTCTTGAGGGATGTGAATTTGATGTCATGAAGGTATTTGATTTTGAGTTGCATGTGCTTGTAGATGTTGGGTTTCAATTGCACTATAGTCCAAGGCATGGAGATGAGCATGAAAGCAAGAATCTTCCAGCCCTAATCTATTGGTTTCTAGCTCACGCATTGTTAGTTGATGGCTGTTCTACTTTGTTGATCATGGAGTTTCCAGATTATACATCAATGTTTGCAGTTGTTTAGGAAAATTGGAGTGTTTGGGTATGCTACTATAGTGTTGGGAACTTGCAAGATGACGAGGTCCTAACATCATATGATAGCAAAGGTACTCTTGACACCAACATAGGTATTGGTGTGGTTGGTACATCTCTTCACAGGTATCTAGGTGAGTTGCTTCACAACCCTTGGTTGAGTGATGTTTATATCAGAGTGGAACTGGCGAAAGGTTTGGTACAGGTGGTTGTTCTTTAGAGATCATATCAAATATCACTTGTCGCTATACAAGCAGATTGCAAGGAATAGAATTTCAAAATTCGGGGAATGGAGCCGAATTGAGTTCGAGTGTGTATGGCTGGTTTTGTCTAATTGTTGGCCACCAAAGCTTACCTTGCATATCATTTTTTATTTTCTCTATGGGAGATACAACCACAGGATGAGAAGCAAGGTGATCACGAAGCATTTGATAGAATGGAGAGATCTGCCTATAGAGGATGTTGCATGGGAGTTTGCAACTACAGTTATGACTTTGCACAACACCTGAAGACGTATATTGAGGAGTATGGTTTTGGGTTGAGTAAATATTTCTTTCAACTGCCCAGGACCATGTTAGGTAAAGGGATTGCAGTTATGGACCTTACAGGAATGTTTCAGCGGGCGATGTTTCATGGTTTAATTCAGCCCTTATAGGTGTCTCAGCTTGGGATTTGATGATGATTACCTTCCTAGTTTCCACGAGAGGAGAGTGTTGTTGTGGCATGATGTTATCACAGTTTTTAGAGTGGCTCGGCATCAACACGATAGTTCCATTTTGAGGTTGACTTGGGGCCCTGGAATCTTACTTGGTTTTGATATGGATCAATTTGTTTTTCCTAGAGTTGTGATGGCATTTCTTGAGGACAAACAATCTTTGGGAAGGGAGGACAATAATGTCCCCTTTTTAAGGGTTTCCTCATTTGGTAGTTGGTGCTATCTTTCAAGATCTATGTCTACCAGGGTTACCCCAAGTTTCCAGGACGGGGACGGCAGGGGACGGTGGGACGAGTCCCCAAGTTTCCGATTTTTGAGGCCAAAATTAGGGACGGCGAGGGACAGCTATATAAAAATATAGGGAAAATTTAAATATTCATATGATAACATGGATAAGGCATGCATAATACACATTATAGAAAATTAACATTGTTGTACCTAAAACCAAAATTTTTGCTTCACTAAGGCATTTTGCTTAATTGAGTCTTAATCTTGTTAAAAGTGATGTCGGAAAGGTCGTCTTTGGGGTTTTAATATGGAGTTGGTGTCGGTGTCATGTGGAGTCACGTTGCGAGAGGAATTTGAAAAGTGAAAACTTATGGGAAAATTGTCAAAATTTTTCTCTGGGAGAGAACACATTCTCAAAAATTACCTATCTTTTAGGGCTGGAGATCACATTTTTAGGGTTTGTCACTTCAAGCAGGGCTTTGTCGGCATCATGTGGAAACCCATAGCGGGCCTATCAAACGTCAAGCCCAGGCACGTTTAGATTGCAAGAGATCACGGGAGATATGGCATAAAACAAGAGGGGCGAGAATTAACAACACTAGCAAAGAGTTTTTGGAAAGGCTCATCTTTTGAGGGTATCAAATGGAAGGTTTTTGACTAAATGTCATCCAAGATGTTTGTCTCAAATTTGTTGGGGCTTATAGCGTGTCAAGCGGTGGTGGAATGCGTTGCGAGGTCTGCCTGAACCAGAGGTCAAACCTGGGGTCAAATCTTAGTTGAAATATCAAAAGAATGAGCAAAAGAGCACCTTTTTAGAAGGGCGCCTGAGCTTTTCAAGCCTTTAATGCCTTATTTTTTATGATCTCAGATATTCAATTTGTCTGTGTTATGTTTGGCTATCCGTTGTCTGTCTCCGTCAGATCAGAAGATGACTCAACAGCTTGCAGTCGGGGTTTTAATGTTATTTTGGTCAGTTCCATAAATGGCCAAGTCTGGAGGCAAAAGAGCAACTTTTGAAAAAGGCGCCCTTGATTTTTACCCTTTAGATGATGTTTTCTAGGAAAATGTGCCTTTGTAGCTGTCATGCAGAATGAAGTTAGCTTCACAGTGAACCTGAGTTCCAGTCCTGAAAGTTGGTAAATTAGAAGTTATGAAGTATTTATGTTTCCCTTCGTTCGAGATACAGATGTGAAAATATGGCTAAGTCTGAGAAAAAGCACAGCTTTTGAAAAGGGCGCTTGGATTTTTGAGCCTTCAGATGTTAGTTTTATGATGTTCAGTCTCAAGGTATCTTTTGATCAGTTTTTATCCTGCTCTACGATGCACCTGTCAGCCAGCCAATCGGTGGAGTCAGTCAACCAGTGTCAGAGGATGAACAGAGGTCTCGAAAGAGGTTTTAGTCCAAATTTTCATGAAATTTGGCTAAGTCTGGAATTCGCCTTAAGAGGTCAAAGTTGAGTTTTTGAAATCAGTTGATTAGTGCACCTTAACTTGAGTTCTGACTGCAGTTAGACTAAACGATTTATGGGTTGTCATCTTCAATTCATATTTTGGCATGTTGAGTGATCTTTCAGCTTGCATGTTGAGTTAACTAGTTTGCATGCTTAGTTAACAACCTTGCATGTTGAGTTAACTTGATTGCATGTTCACTTAACTGAAGATTATTCTTGAAAGTCAACTTGAGTTCACATGCATGGCGAATTTGGTTGCAATTGTGAAGTTTTTGTGAAGATGGCGCTTCATTGAATGTCAACTGGAGTTCTGAAAAGGGACGGCATAATTGATGAAGTACGATTTAGTGAAGCATGGTGAATTTTTACCTTTGATTGTCAACTGAAGTTCTAAAAGGGATGCTATATTAAGATTTAAAGCATGAGGTTGAAGTTGGCGCTTCATTTTTCATTTGTCAACTGAAGTTTTGAAAGGGACACTTTAATTCTTAAGTGTGTGAATTGCATGAATTTTGAAGATGGCGAACTCAATAAAGAATGTCAACTGAAGTCAAAATCGCATGATTGTTTTAAATGATTTGCAACTAAAGTCTTGTAAGGGAAACCCTAAAGCATGGCGCTTTATTTAGCATATTTTAGTTTCAGTTAACTAAAATGAGGTCCAATCACAAGCCAAGCGCCATTTTTAATGGATTTAATGCTTTGTGCAAATTTCAAAGATGAAAGTCTATTTATTCAAGCATTGGTGTCCATTATTTCATCATCTTAAGCTTCGAAGTCTATATTCTTCTTGAGCGACCAGCAAGCTAAAGGTGCTACAGGTGTCAGAATTAAGCATTCTTCATAGCAACGGATTCAAATTGTTCAGAGGAAGAAGATTCTAGACTTTATTTTCACATTGCATGCAAATTTTATCAAATTCTTAAAGAAGATTGGCTAATTTTTCAAAAGAAGAACAAGCAAAACTTTCTATCTTACGTCTTATTTTCTTCTATTTCTCATCTTAGGTACTTTACGTAGTCGAAATTCAACATATTTACCGAGTTTGGTCATCACGGTTCACATACTTGATTATTTCGCGCGACAAAACCCGTCTTAGATTTTTGAGGAAATTGCCGTGAGTGTACATTAAAGCTCTATGCATTTTTAGAAATTTCTTTGCATGTGGGCTTGAAACATGTTTTTCGAAATCAAGCTATAAGGTTTTGTTGAATTCTGTTGTGCACAAAACCCATGTTTCAGAAAAACTTCAAAAATTTCTCTTGTCTTAGGCTATTTTTAGCCTTGTCCAGAGGTTTTTAGTTTTTCCAGAAAGTTCGTCAAGTATATTCGACTTTACAGTCAAAAGTTCTCATTTTCAAAATGCAACTCAATCTCATTGATTATAAGGCAAAATCTTCCCTTACGCATAATTTTGTCAAAACTTTAGATACAGACCTAAATCATGTTTATCTAGTGGTTAATCTGAGCAGTCTAGAGGGTGTTAGCAGTAATGCGTTGAAGAATTTTGAGTGTTCCGGGTTGTTAGTAGCAGCATCTATTCCTATTACTACTTTTGATCTCGAGTTTGTTCTTGCTTGTATCAAGCATTATGACTCATCGTCACGACAAATTAGATCAGTTGATGGAAGAGTTGTTTGCAGTATCAAACCAAAAGATATAGAGAAATGTTTTGCTATTCCTTCGCATTCAGATAACTTTATTGTGGTTATTGAAGCTTGTGAGAAGATTTGGGATGGAGACAAACAGTGTTCACAGAGAAAGGTAGCTCATAAATGGTTGAAGGTTCAAAAGACTAACATGCCTAAGAAGGTTGGCCGTGGTGAATTCAAGGACGAGGTTGTTGTTTTGATAACTTTGCTCAACTGAGTTACAGGCCAAGAGGATGCTAGTACTTTTCATTCATGGATGTTTTACCTTATTTCTAGAATTCTTGATGGCACAGAACGTTTTGACTGGGCTATGTTGATTAGTGATTGCTTACATCATCATATTACTAATTTTCTTAAGTTTCATGAGTTTCACATGATATCTT
>VDFB02163456.1:0-10080 GCA_007258455.2 Sequoia sempervirens
CCAAAATATTAAGTTCCATTCAAGGTCATGCAAAAGATAGAAAGTGTTGCCTATAAGCTTGAGTTAACTTGAAAAAATATAACTAGATTATCATGTTTTCTATTTAAAGAATTTTTTTGGTTATAATATACCTACACAATCAATATTACCAAAGCTAGATAAATAAGGAATAATCATACTGAAGTGAAAGGTAATTCTTCAAAAACACACAAAGAAGTTGAGAACTAGAACACTCACCAAGAATATTATTAAGATAATAACCTATTTAATATGTCACATGTGAGGATGAAGAACTTCATAAAAAATCTACACTTGATTAGCATTGAGGATGATGCTTCTCTAAAGAGGGGGAAATGATATGCCCTTAATATTAGAGTGTGTATAGGTTTATGATTAGTCATATCATGGCTACCTTAACTCTTAATTAAGTTATATAATTATTATTACATTCTTATTTAGATATTTAGGTTATCTTAGATGTCATATTTAAGTACCTCAATTGGCCTTGGTTGTATCCATGGCATAATTAGGTATATATTTCATTACAACTTAGTTGATTTTTTATTAAATTTAGCCCAAAAGAGGGGTTGAGCTTCCACATACCTATATATATGAAACATACATTCAAATTTAACTTTCTAGATACTTTGAAATTAAAATATGTTTACTGAATAGTGTTGATTCAACGGGATTTTCCCAAAACCTATTATACCATGTACTTTCCATGTAATTTAGGGTGAAACTATTTCATTCAAAATTATTTGGAGTGAAACTATTTCACTCAAAACTATTTTGTGGGATGCAAATGTGAAATATATTTCTACTTGTACCCTAAAATATAATTAGTTTTCTAGTATCCCTATTTACACTAACACACCCTTTTAAGTGAAAATTAGGGGAAATAAATGCAATGATGATGGGTTCTAGCTACTAGGCCATGTTCTAGCTACTAGGCCAAGTTGGCAACTTGTATAATTTTTTCATAAATGAAGTAATGGAGAAAACCTAGTGGGAAATATAATTCCTTTCCAAAAGATAATTTTTTCTTGAAAAATTCTACAAGTGATTAAGAAAGGACTTACCATGATCCCACAAGGACTAATTCTAACATAAAATACAATAAATGTTCCCCCCTATAGGAGAGAAAAGAGATAAGGTATATGTGACCCCTTAAAATTAAGAAATAAATAACCTGTGAAGAAATTATCCCTCCCAAAACTAAGATGATAAGAGAAACCATAAAAAATCCCCTCAAAATCTATGATATATTTTTGGTAGATGATTGAAAATAGTTTGGGAAGAAACATCACTACAAATACATGCAAGATGTCATCTCCCAAACTATATAGGAAGAAGGTTAAGTTTATTTGAATTTTGGACATGAACCAAAGACAATGATGTAGCCCAATATGATATCTTTGAATACTACTCAATGGAATACAAAAACCTATCAAACTATAATAAAATAAGAGGAGAATGAAGAACAAGTACATCTAAAGAATATTATGGTGATAAAAATCTATCAAAGTTATCATCAAATAGAATACACATTTCCTGAATCAAGTGTCTTCTATTTATATATAATTTTGGACTCTACAAATAAGGATGCTATGTTGTATAGAAATTTATCCTTGAATATGGTTGATTTGGAATTTTTTTATCAATATACCATTGCAATGAATCACTAGAATCCTTGGATGAATCAATAAAAGATTTAAATGTATCAACAAGCGATGGAGGAGATCAAATATCAATGTAAGTCATTATACTACATTATTCACCCTTAAATGATGGGTTTGTCTCACAAGATGTCTGAGTAAGATTATATGATGATTTTACATGTGATTGATGTAAATGATTCAGTTAACTAATACCATGATCAAGAATAATTTGTATCATTTAATCGATTTTTCTATGAATATAATATTTTACTCTATTTTTTATCTTCCCCACAATAATCAAAATTTATTTACCATTTATTATAAGGATTATGAAGAATACTCAAATACAAGGGATTTAGTGTGAGATATTTTATCTCAAAACTAAAAAATATAAAATTAGAATCACAAGATTACCCCATTGATCCAATCAATGAAGCCCTCGAAGCAAGTATATCATTTTACACTTTATTTTTTGTACATTTACAATTACCACAAGGTGGATTTGATATAATTTGATTATAAATACTCCAAATAGATGTATATGTTGAAACTATAATTTTGGGACACTATCAGGAAAAACTTTCTCCATTATGTAGTGATAAAAAAAAGTCCAGTTTAGAAAAATGGACTCGAAAAAGAGTCTATGTGTTCCCAAATGAGTTTTCTAAATTTTGAAAAATAGGAATTGTGTAGAATGACCTATGAAAAATCTATGCACCAAAATTACAAATAGGTTACACCACTAGGTAGAGCATGAAAAATTAATCCAAATCAAAAAAATTCTCAAAAAAAATATTTTGTGTGGCCTCAATATGGGCCTACGAAGTTGATCCAATAAACCAAATAAGACAACAATGGCAAGCCAAAATTTAGGAGGAAGTTGATGAGAACAACATGATGTTAGCTAAAAAATATGTAGAAAGAATACATGAAATATTCTATGGTGGTAGCAACTATACCACCAATATAAAAATAGTAATTTTTTAATGATTATTTAAAAAGGAACATTTCACCTTTAAAGAAAAGATGAGAATATGATCAATTTATAGGTAATATTCTCTACATAGGTACCAATAGAAAAGAAAAAAAGGACAAATTTATATGTAGATGTACTAATATATTCCATCTCAAAATTTGTGCTTTGATTGAAAATTTGAGGCCATGCCAATGTATTTTTGTCTCTTAGATAGATTTTATAAAATTTTATTTTGAAAAAATTCTAATTTGAGAAAATTCTTGCAAATTCAAAGCTCTTATACCATGTTGGAGTCAAACAATTGATCCTCATAGCCCAATAGATACTATAAAATTATGATAAACCTTCAATACTATATTTCAAATGAGCCACAATCTTTGATATATTCATACAATCTGTGTTAATCAAAAAATATTGTAATTAAATATAATCCTCTTGATTATATATAAACAAGGTGAGATGAGAAGGTAGTTGTGGACTCGCCACCATGAGTGTATTACATGTTTCTATAATGTGATAAATATATCAAATTCATATGGGATAGGTGTCTCAAAAGGTGAGTACGTGTGTCTCAACCACTTGATGTGAGCAAAAATGATTAAAGTCCCTAAGTGTGGACTTAAGAAGGATGAACATGACACTCCTAGATAGAATAAAATCTAACTAGTTTGAAAATGCCATTATTTAAAGTAATAAGGAATACTTTGGTTAAAAAATAGATTACGCTCCATAATAAGCTATAATCCTAGAGTATTTAAGAGTTTATGTTCATAGGTTCTCCTATATAGTATATATGTGTAATATCCCTTACTGATATGATTTTATAAACTCATTTATGGCCTTGATATGTGTATGGAGCACATTTAATGAAAAACCATTAAAGTTTTAAAAAATAATAAATCAAAAGAAAAACACATGATCAAAATCACTACAATTCTCATTATCATAGTTAAAAATCAATCTCCAATATTACCCTTATTCTAGTATACCCAAAGGTCATTTATGGTAAGGTAAATTAGTAGACTATAATAGGACCCTGATATATCATTCATTTCACCTATATGTTTATGCAAGTACCTATTTTTTTAATAGTTGGTTAATGGATCAAATAAGGTCATAGGGAAGAGAGAGCATGCCATGGAAATTTAGGTGTATTTACAAGAATATATTGAATTCTTCATGAAATATAATTACTACTTAACTAGTTAGACCAAGCCCTAGACTATTATATAATGTTGAACACAACACTCTTGTTAAATAATCAAAACAATATTAGCCTATCATAATAGATATTGCTAAATATTAATTGAAAATTCTATGGATGTGATTGTATTATGACATATTAGTAGTATGGATGATGGAGATGGAGGATTGTCACCATGAAATTACTAGCAAAGGCTACATAATTAATTCTAGTTGGGGAATGGGAGGATTAACATAGGATTAAGGAAGATTTTTTTTTGTTGATTTTCATATTATTTTCAACATAAGAATAAAATATTTAAATTTTACTAGAATTAAAAGTTATATTTGCCACCTTTATGAGTGGAAACAATAAATAAAGATGAAAAAGTATTAAAATAAGTATTAGTTTTGTTTCTTAAAATCATATTACAAATATTAGAGATTTTGATATTATTAAATAAATTAAATTGTTTGAAAACTAAAATATAAACATATGTATGGCAAGGTGAACAATAAAATGTATGGAGATAATTGTATTCCAATATAAAATATTAACAATAAAATATTTGGAATACTAAAAAATTATTTATAAAAAGGAGACTTGAGAAAGTGATCAAACCTAAAATATAACAATGAAAAAGGTTGATTGAGTGAAAAAAAAGAAAGAAAGAGATTAATAATAACCCATTAAAGAAAAAGATTAAAAATAATAATAGTGTGTCCCATAGTTTAGTCTAAGTGGGACACTCAAAATCAACATTTTTCAATTGTCAAGAGGTGATGTGAAGGTGATGTTAACAATTTTGTACTATTTGAATGATTAGAACAATGTGAATGTGAAGCAAATGTCATTTTCTTGTTAAATAAAATTTGATAATTAATAATTTGGAATTGACTTTGATTTTATATCAAATCTTTGTTTAAATGTTGTACTCTACTTATTAAACATCATAATAGTCAAATAATAAAGAATGATTTTACACCTCATTCACATTAAAGAATCATAAATAATTATCCTATTTTTATTAATCCAAATTTACCATTATCTATAAAATTAAGTAATATTTAAAAATAATTCAAATACTCTAAAAAAAATATTTTCTCAAATATTATAATATTATACAAACAATATTCTCTCTATATATAGATTGATTGAATACATAGAGACGTTTTTTAGATTGACCAAATCTATCGTTTTTTCATTGAACTTATTTTATATTTAATATATTAAAAAATAGTAAAAACTAAAAACTAAAAAATGAAAATAGTAAAAACAGAAATAGATCTGGATCGTTTTATAATCCACAATACCAAATAATATATTTTAAGCAAATTTAAATTTTGAAAGCGATGCCAATCAATATAAATTTTGATACTCATGGCTCTTCTACAGTAAATTGGAATTTAAACCTCTTACAGTGGAAAATCATTAAATATCTCCACATCATTAATGGTAGGACCCGAAAAATGGATCCTCTGATTAACAAGTGGGCACAAAAGAATTACCTGTCTTCTTTCCAGTGCTTCCATTAAAATCTAGCAAGGTAACCTCTACTAAATGATAGATTAATTTTGTTGAGACTCTCTACTATCGTCCGTCTCGAGATTTGGAAGTCGAGGCAAAAGATAATCCTATACTTGGACATGAACTACTGCTCCCTACACTCATCTCATATGGATCTAAATTGGGAAGAGACACCTCCCCTTCAATAATCTGTAATACCTGTCTGATGGCAGGTCTTGCCTCTGGCTGAGAATTGCAGCACATCAATCCTAATTTGAGCACTTTCTCCATCTCATCTTCAACATATTCACCACCAAGATTGGGATCTGCTGCATCCCTTAGCCTGCCATTCGCATAGAGTTCTCTCACCCACTGCATCATGACGATCTGGGAAGCATCGAGAGAGGAATCCACAGGCTTCCTCCCGCAGGCAACCTCCAACATTAAAATACCAAAGCTGAAGACATCTGTGCTGGGAGCGGCCTTTCCTGTTTGCACCAGCTCCGGTGCGATGTACCCAAGCGTACCCATCACTTTAGTACTTTGTGGGTTTTCCGGGTTTTCCGTGTGGTCGTATAGACGAGCAAGCCCGAAGTCCCCCAGCTTTGCATTGAGTTCAGAATCCAACAAAACATTGCTGGATTTGATGTCTCTGTGCACTACCACTTTCTCCCATCCTTGGTGAAGATGCTCCAATCCTGATCCCACGTCGCTCAGAATTCTGTACCTGTGAGCCCATGTAAGCAGGCTCTTCGTCTTCTCAAATAACATCTTGTCCAGGCTTCCATTTGGCATGAAGTCATACACTATGAATAATTTTGCTCTCCTCCTGCAATAGCCTCTGATTTGTACAAGATTCCGGTGCTATAAACGCCCCCGACTTGAAATCTCTGCTATGTACTCCTTCAGGCCTTCAGTGCTCTCTCTAAAGATGGATTTTACAGGAACTTCCTGGCCATTAGGAGGGAGCACTCCTTTGTACACCTTTCCGAAACCTTCATTGCCCAGAACTTGATCGTCTCGGAAGCCCTTGGTTGCAGTATGTAACTCTCTGTAGTCAAAACTGTGAGGCCAATATTCCATCTCCCATTCTTCTCTATTGTCTCTGTACTGGTAATTTCTTTTCCACCGGGAAACTACTGCTGCAACCAAAAGCAACACGACAACTACTAGAGTTGTAGTAATGCCGGTTATAAGTCTTGAGTTGGATTTCTTCCCCCTAATAAACGAAGGAAGATGAGATGTATCCAGCTCAGGCGCGGATCCATTTGTGCTGAAGCTCCAGCCGAGGACACAATGGTCTTCAACGACGGTTCCTGTTGATGCAGAGAAACCAACGTACATTTCTTCTTCGAAAATGTTGGATAAATTCGTACTGTATGATATAAGAGGCTTTTGTGGTCGAAGTGAACCAGCTTCTGCCATTGTAACATTCAACTGCTCTTGGGTATGATCGTAATCGATCCAAGCCTGAATATTCTGTCCACTGTTGAGATCTATTCTTGCCACTGATCGCCAATCCAGTACCGCGCAGTTTTAGATTCTTCAGACTTGAGGTCGTTGAGATCCACACCGACATGATTGTCGTCGATGTCTTGGTGTTCCACGCTTTGGGCTGTATCGAACTCGACGGCAAATAGATGATTGTCGCACTTCCCTTCGGTGGAAGCAGTTAACAAACCGAGCAACGAAGTTGACGAATTTTCCACAGGTGACTTACTGGGTGTGATGATGAAGGCCATTCCATGGCCGCTGCGTGAAGGATCGGAAGAATAAGGAACCATGGAGAATACAAAGGTGGTGCTGAATGATGAATTTGAACTTCCCGACATGGGATCTTTCATCCACACAGGCTGAGTATATAAAACTCGGCCAGACAGGTGTTGTGATTGATTGGTGAGGCAGATGGCATCAGAACGGATGAAAGAATTTTTGACCGGATAAAGGGTGGATGCATTGAATTTGTTGAATAGGAAACTTGTTTGAGCTTGTGCTGGAAGGCATACATGCAGCACAAGGAGAACTAGGATATGCACAGACATGGTTTACAGCTTCTATCTACAATAAAAATGAGGTACAGAAACACTTCATATGGCAGGTAAGCTTGAACACGGGAGGATAAGAGTCAGACGAGGCTTGTCAAGAGCGAAACCTACGCCGCATGAACATATAGACAAAGTCAAGATCAACAAAGCAGCTTATAGTCTCCCGTGCATTAATGAGAATGACTTTCAGTATAGTTAAATTCAAATAATTCTAGAATGGCACGGGTTTTGACTGTTAGTTTCTATTAAGAATATCGAAATATTAGTATTAAGAATATCGAAATATTAGTTTATATTTAGATATTTAAGTCAAGTATCAATGGCAAATTTTTCAACAATGATACTATTTTTATTTTTATTTTATGAATAAGTCTCATGCTTAATAAATGATACCGAAAAATATTGGATTATGAAGTCAAAATGTGACAAAGTTTAGAACAAATATAAATTTAAAGGAAGGCAAGAGTTATATTAATGAAGACAGGTTTTGCAAATAACAATTTTACACCTTATCTCTATAAAAAATGATAAGAAATTACTCAAATTTCACTAAAAAAATTCCTTTAACTATTAAACTAAGTGTGACTTAAAAATATTTGTTATCTTAAACATCTAAACATCATCTAAGTAATGGGAAAGAAGATCCTTCGAGTCAATAATGGAAAAACATTTTATTTTTATTGATTCTTTTATACCCATTTTATGTGTCTATGTGTTTGTATTCTAGTTGGATGAGTGGGTACACTATCAAATATACAAAAGAGAGAGTTAGTTGCCTATAATAAAAGTAGGGGAAGGAGAGGTCATTATGTCAATTTTTACCCAACAGTCATCAAACCCAAGAGTTGTTGCCCATATTTGAGCTTTATGACTATGAGCATGTATGCTACACTAGCTTATTTCCACCAAATCTATTCATTGCATATTCCAAGTTTGATCTTAAAACTATTAATTAATTATTCTATTTCATTTATTTATTGTATTAGATATGATAACATCATATTTTAATGTTAGGGGATATATAATATCACTCACTCATACATATATTGTTGCATATTCACATCAATCCTTTGAAAATTGTAACCATCAAATATTCATGTGACTTAACTCTTAATATTAAAAGACCTCTCAAATAAGTACTTAGTTTCACATAAGGCCTTTGAACCTTTGTCCTATGATATTGAAGACAAATCACTTGCAACTAGATGAGATGTTCGATGATAGAGTTTAATAAACTTTTTTCTAACATTGAACATTGAATTTTTGGACTACTAAAAGGAATTTTGATGTCATAGTAGAGTAAAGAAAACTTTGTTTGATGTTGTTGGAGTACTAGAAGAAAATACCTTAGTCATTTGATTTCTTTAGCTACCTCATTTGTTACTACATATTCTTCCATTGTAGTTGATAATGTAATAGTAGGATACTTCATACTACAACTGGGTTAGAACTAAAAGAGAAAACATATCTTGTAGTAGATTTATTATCATCTGCACAACCCACCCAAATATAAATTACACTATCATACAGAACAGGTTCTTAAGAGAAGAATAGTAAACACCCATAGCCAAAGTCTACATGTTGATCATTTGTCTCTTGATCCTTGACGTTCCCAAAAACATTTAATCTATTGTTGATATATATTATCTACCATTGTTTGTTGTTATCCTCTTAATCATGCTCACACTTTGTTTTTCCACAAATACCTTAAGCATTTCAATTTTTCTAAATGCTTCACCCGTTTACTTAAGTCTCAAAAATTTCCTAAAAAAACCATTAATAAATATTAAAATGTACCTATCCCCACCATTTGATGGATTATTCATAAGCCCACATGAATCACTATGGATAGTTTCAAGAGATTTGCTATCCCTTTAATTAGAATCTTCATGTTTAAATGATTCAGCTGTCTTTTATATCATGATTTTTAATTTTCTAGTTCTTTCATATGTTGTTTAAGAAAAGTAAATCTTTGTATTTTATTTTTTATTTTTAAGATTTTGAACATGAATCTTGATGCTTCAAATATTTTTCCCATATAATACTTTTTTATGCACATTCATATCCACTTTACCCATTTTCATGTTTGTCTTCTATTATTGATTCCTAAAGTTTTTTATTTTTCTAAAATTACTTTCAAACCATGTTTTCTAATTTGAAAAATTGAAACCATTTAACTTTGTAAAAAATATAATATTAGAACATTAAAAGTATGCCATTGCTAGAATGAAACAAACTCTCCAAATGCACAAGTATTGAAGCTTGTGAAATGAAGCCCCCTCAAATTGTTTATATTGCATTACCTTATTTTTCTTACACACATGAATCTAGCCTCCAAAGATTATTGATAGAACTCTTCTATTGATGTTTATTGTTGAAATAATGAGATACACAAATGAGTAGGATCCCATATTTTTTACCCTCAAAGTTTCACTTAGGTATAGCTCACTTACGATATGCTAAATATAAAAATAAAGTGAATCATGTAGATAAGATGAAAAACTAAAGTATAATGAAAATAAAAATATATTCCAATGAAAATAATTAAAACTTAAACCAATATGACCAATGCTAGATCTATTAGAATATAGATTCACAACATGAATGAAGAAAAGATAGTCATTTTAGACTATAATAAAATTATAAAAGTAGGGAAATGTTTTGTACTCTCACATATTTAGTAATCCATCTCAAATTACCTTTATGTCA
>VDFB02163457.1:0-25310 GCA_007258455.2 Sequoia sempervirens
TTGCTCAATTTTGCATCCTTTAGGTTCATTCAGTCATTACCATAGTTGTCTTCAGTTAGAGTTTAGTTTCATCTTAGGGTACATATCACTTTGCATTAGACTTCTAGAAAGGTCACTTTTACAAACTTTAGGAGTAGTCCACCACCTATACTCTAGAAAAGTCATAGTGTCAAAAAAATTTGTCATTGAACCTAGTCCTATCATCTTATATTTTGTCCTACAGAGAGTCATCCTAGCTCATCAGTCTAGTTAGGAAACTCAACTTGTCTTTGATCCTCGTCCTACATTGGTTCCTTGACTTAACTAAATTGACACCTTGGTTTGACTTTAGGCAGTTGGTCCCTTCACCTCGGGTTTATAAAACTAATCACTTTAGAGTCTCACTTAGACTTTTGCATTTTTAGAGTCTAGATTAGTGTCATCCTAGGACATCCCTTATTTTGCATAAGAAAATCCCAAAAACATAGACTAGAGTCATACTGTTCATACATATAGTCTTGCATATCCCACATATTGAGCTTGTCTTACATGGTTGAAACTAGGTCTAAGAGAAGAGAGAGAGAAAACATGTCGAACCCAAACGAATTTATCAATCCATTTTCTTCAAGACCTCATAAGACTCTATTGGAAAAATTCACCACTAGAAACACTCAAGGACATATTGTAGTAGAGGACATAGAAGCTGCTGCAGAAGACCCTGAGTTTGCCTCTTTTGTAGATGAGTACCTAGCAAATGATCATCAACGGTTTTTAGGAAAATTGCTAGCTGAAGGTGCTACTTTACCTCCAGGTTTTGATATCAGTACCTTACAAACTCAACCTACACAAGGGACAAATACTACGACTGCTAGTACTACTATACCTCAGGTCACCATGACTATGCCATCTAGCATGACTACACAGAGTATGACAGTCCATATGTCCCCATTTGGTACATCTATCATGGCATCAAGATTTAATTTCACTATAGGGGCTTCCTCATCTACTCCCTTCGGTCCTCTTGTTGGGAACAAAAGGTCTAAAACCTCAGCCTCCATACCTTATGTCGGTGCCACAAGTTCACAGTTAGTGGCTATACCCACTGCTAGTATCACAAGTACCATACCTCAGTCAATTGCCATACCTAGTGCTCAAATCACTAATACTATACCAAGGATTACACAAATAGGGGGCATTCCCTCCTTCCAATATGGCAATCAAAATCCACTTTTCCAGACTAGCAGTCAAAGTCCATTTACATCGGTTCTGAATCAGAACCCCTTTTCATAAATTGGTAGTCAGAATCCGTCCACACAGATTCCAAGTCAAAACCAATTTACATCGATTCCGAATCAGAACCCTTTTGCACAGATTGGTAGTAAGAATCCATCCACACAGATTCCAGGTCAAAACTACTTCACATCAATTCCGCATCAGAACCCCTTTTCATAGAGTGCTCCTCAGAATCCATTTACACAAAACCTAGGCCAACACCAATTTATGCCGATTCCAGATTGAAATACATTTACCAACATTCCGAATCCAAATCCACCTCAGATACCAATGTTCAATCAAAACCCATCACGAGACTTTGGATTTCAGAATTCATACATGGATCCGCATAATCCTCCTAGCACATCTTTGACACAAGTTGACATCCTACAAACACAAATGCACGCATTACAAACGCAAATGGATAACATGTCAGTGTCAACTAAGAAATCATTTTCACCGAAGGACATATGACCATTCCCTTTTGATAGATCATTGTACATGGCACCTTTCCCTCACGGATATGTCATACCGAATCTTCCTAAGTACAATGGCAAACACAATCTAGTAGAACATATCAAGGAATTTTCTACCATATGCATAGATGTCGCTTACGACCCCACGTATCTTATGAGGCTATTTCCACAAAGTCTTGTAGGAGTTGCACTAGAATGGTTTTTGGGTCTAGATTCTGGTATTAGATCATGGGGAGAACTAGTTGAGAAATTTGTGGAGCAATTTTCCTTCCACATTGACCATGAGATAAATATAGCAACCTTGTGCCACACAACACAAGACGAAGGAGAAACATTCATTGCTTTCTTCCAGAGATGGAGAACTATTGCTAGTAGGTGTCCTATCGAGATACCCAAAAAACAAAAGGTTACAATGTTTCAAGAAAACCTTCATCCAAAACTCAGGAGTAATTTAAGGGTACATTGTTGCATATCCTTTTTAGAACTAGTGGAAAAATGGGTGATAATAGAGAAGGATCTCATTGAAAAGGGTGAACTCAAGATGACAACATCCAATCGAAACCCGATTGTACAAAACACCCCCACGGATAGAAACAGATTTTGGTCTCGCAATAAAAATGTCACAAATGATGGGGTGGTTGATGCTAAAACACTACAAGCAGGACCCCTCCTCACATTACAAGGGCCTCATAACTTTGCTAACACGCTTAATGTTGTCAATCAACCTCCCAACGTGGTCCAAAATACTCAACATCCACAACCAAGGAGATTTCAGAAATGTGAGTTCACTCCCTTAGGGGAACCCATTGAGTCGGTGTTCAAACAACTGCTACAACACAACCTCATACAGCTGCAGGAACCAAGAAAATACGATCCAGGACAATTTAAACCAGCTTGGTGGGATGACAATGCCTTTTGTGATTATCATAGGACTAAGGGACATAACCTACAAAACTGTCGGCAACTGAAGAATATCATATAGGATCTTGTTGATAAGAGAATTATTGAGGTTAGTGGGCAAAACAAAAGACATCCAACACTGACCATCAAGTCTTTTCAGACCCACTACATGACCATGGGAAAGCAACTGTCCCCAGTTCGAGTACTAATACCAATATGTCAGCCAATTATGTGAGTATCAAACATGATTATGATAGTGGAAAAATCATTCATTACCTTCGTGCCGCTGATGAAAACATCAATACCATAACTATCAATGCTAATCCTGAATGTGCGGTCAATACTCATCGTACTAAGTTCGTCATCCAAGGCCCTCCATCGCAGCAAACATCACAACCTTCCAAGTTACAATATAACCTACTTGACCAGTTGGGGAAGACCCTAGCCCAAATTTCAATCTTGGAATTGTTGCGTATTTCACCTGAGCATCGATCTATCCTCGATAAGGCTTTACAAAATACCATAGTCCCTAATGACCTTGATGTCAATCATTTCCAGGAAATGGTGGGATACTTGACCAATAATCACCATGCCACATTCTTTGAACAAGACTATGCCATAGAAAATATGAACCACAATGACCCTTTACATCTAGAAGTCCTTGTTGATGACACCAAAGTTAGACAAGTTTTGGTAGACGGAGGAGCAAGGTTAAATCTATGCACTTTAAAACTAATTAAGGCATTAGGTATTTCAGAAGCATGCGTAGACACCACTAAGAGTATTGTCATTAAGGCTTATGATGATGAAGAAAGAAAATCAAAGGGCGTGGTAACACTTCCTATCAGAATCGGTCCTGCCGTGATGGAGACAAAGTTCCAGGTCTTGGATCTCACCCTCCCTTATAACCTTTTGCTAGGTAGACCATGGATTCATGCCATGAAGAAGTGATCCCTTCTACATATCCTTCGGTGTCTTAAATTCCCTTTACAATGGCACCAAAATAACTATAGATGGTGATCACGATCCTTTCGGTATTGCACCAATCTAAAGGGAGATCCCTCAGCATGAAATTACCCGATCAACTAGAGCCTCATCATCTAATCCATCTTCTTATGTTGACCCACATCAGGTACTCACTTTCGAACATGCATTTCACCCTCACTTCCCTCTCCTAGGAGTTGGAATCCAAGACAAGGGTTGTGGAAATTATTACATGAGAACTGGCTGTGTTGTATTTGGGTTCTCCCTAAGGTCTTATGGTTTTGCCTGGCGGGTAGAGGGCAGTCTATGATCACTATGCATTCCCCACAACCACTTTCACTAAATGGGGTGAATTAAGCAAGAGGTTGTAGATCACGAGGAAGATGTCACTTCCTAAGCGTATAAGGAGATGTCGGGGAACCCTTTCCTTGCTCATATTCCTACAAGTCTATATGGAAAGGGTTCAAAATCATGAAAAGAAAAGATATGATGATGGACAAAGTGGTTTGGAAACCCAAGCCAAGATGTGAAATTGAACCAATATTTGTCTCTCAGTGGCCAAAAGGAGTAGGGCTAGGGTTTCAACCAATTCAGATTGGCGTTCCTAGTACTCCATTACCCTTACTTGAGGAAGTATGTGCTTCAAATGATATTAAGACATATCACGAGCGAGTTATTAAAATCATTGTAATTCCCACGACTCTAATGATTATAGAGTGGGATTCATATCCTCGCCTTCCATGGACCTTGACAAGTTATTTGGAGAACTTGACTTGATGTTAAGTTCTCACCCAATCCCATAAATTCCTGTCCACCAAAGAAAATGACAAAAGTGGTTAAACACTACTATTGGGAATCAATTGATCCTACCTCTTAGCAGCAGGCCACATTTTCGATTGTCAAACCTTGGCATTAGGCCCACCTATTCATAGACCCAAACCCAAGAGAAAAACATATATGGTACAAGATTTTTGTAATCACATGAATAATTCAATCTTTACCTTGATCCCATTAGAATTTGATAACTCCGATGATGACATGCCCTTAGTTTATCCCCAACTCATAGATTGGGATCAACAAGATACACCTGTCTTAGACACTTTTGAGAACGATGAAGCAATAGCTAAGTTCCTGGGATTACAAGAAGGCATACCTAACAGAGATCATAAAGTTGGTTTTACCATTGACTTGGAAAATAAAGCATATTTTGGGGAATCTGTTCAACCCTCCAGTCTCAAAAATGAGAAAAAGGATAAACAAGATAAAAAGGATGAGTCTCTAGTGAAAACCAAAAGGCACCTCTAGACAATAAAAAAGTAAAAAGAAAGGATGCATCTGAAGGTGAAAACCTCTCTGAGGTGCCTAAGGATGGAGGTTTGAACATTCTTCCCATTGCACAGGAAAAGTCACCCATGCTCGTTGAAGAATCAGTAGAAGTCAACACAGGCACAAAGGAATGCATGGTAGTTTATTTGGCGTGACATAAGAGAAATCAGCATTCCACAACTTCTTTGAATAGAGAATGATAATTTTCTTGGTCATATCTTGGTTATGCACGGGTTAGATCTGAACTTGTTCTACATCACTTGCCTTTAGCGAAGACCAGAGCAGGTAAAAGCGAATTTGAGAAAAATGCATCCACAAATGGCATTAGTCCAAGGCGGAGCTCCAAGAAACTCCTAGGCGTTGGTTTCATGGACCTATTGACTATGCAGTTAGTTCCAATCTTGTACTAGTCACTAAACCAACTGGGGGCATCCACATCTGCACTGAATTTAGAGATATCAACAAAGCTTGTCTTAAGGATGACTTCCCTTTACCTAACATAGACATGATAGTTGACATGACAGCAGGATATGAGATGTTGTCCCTTATGGATGGATTTTCAGGATATAACCAGATCAGAATTGCAACTGAAGATCAATCTAAGATAGCCTTCACTTGTCCTTGGGGAACGTATTGCTGGAATGTTATGCCCTTCGGACTCAAGAATGCAGGAGCAACCTATCAGCGTGCCATGACTACTATATTTCATGATCTGGTACACACTTGTATGGAGGATTCTGTCAATGACCTAATTGTAAAATACAAGACAAGGGCAGAACATCTACAGGTTTTAGACAAAGGTATTTGAGGAAGTATAATGTGAGACTCAATCCAAAGAAATGTGTGTTTGGAGTCAAGTCAGGAAAACTGTTAGGTTATATCATTTCTAGGCGAGGCATTGAAGTAGATCATGCTAAGGTGAAAGAAATCATGGACATGCCACCACCCAACAATCTCAGTCAACTAAGGACATTACAGGGAATGTTGCAATCTATCAGAAGATTTATAGTGTAGCTAGCAGACAAGACACACCCTTTTCAACATCTACTTAAGAAAGGAGTACCCTTTGCATGGACACCTAGGTGTGAAGAGGCTTTTCAACTGATTAAAGAATATTTACTTACACCACCTATCTTAATGCCACCTGTTGAAGGGAGACCATTGATTCTTTATATCATAGCAACCCATTCATCACTCAGAGCATTGCTTGCATAGAATGATGATGAAGGTCATGAAAGGGCAGTCTATTATATCAGTCAGACTTTGGTCGGTTATGAGCTCAACTATAGTACAATTGAACGGGCCTGTCTTGCAGTGGTATTTGCTACCCAAAAATTGAGGCACTACATGCTATACCATCAAACAATGTTGATCACTAAAATAGACCCTCTGAAATATCTCCTCAACAAGGTAGCATTAACGGGGCGATTGGCCAAATGGGTTATGATACTTAGTGAGTATGATATCCAGTATGTAGAAAGAAAGGCTATTAAAGGACATGTCATTGCTGATCAGTTAGCTGATGCACCCATACAAGAAGATCACCCATTAGTTGTAGAATTTCTTGATGAGTTCATATTCACAATTGACACAAACATAACATGGAAACTGTACTTTGATGGCTCACATATGAATCATGGTTCAGGGGCTGGTATACTATTTATTACACCATAGGGTTATTTCATCCCTAAGCCATTCAGGATTTCATTTCCATGCACTAACAACATATGGCCCGGAATATGAAGCTTTAGTAAGCGAGGTTTCTGTAAGTCAAGTGGAAAATCAGAACCTATAGGTATATGGCGATTCTCAACTGGTAATCAGACAGGTAAATGATGAATATGAGACTAAGGATGAGAAGCTTGCTCCGTACAAACACATGGCTGATAGCTTTAAAGCGTACTTTGACAAAGTCAAGTTTCATCAGATACCTCATGTTTTAAACAAAGCAGCAGACGCTATGGCTACAATTGCCTCACTCCTTGACATTCCTAACAACGTGCCTAAGTTTGAGTTCTTGGTCGAATAGCTTTTGGTCCCCGCCTACGATATCCCAAATTCTGAAATGGTGTGTGACATTGTTGGTCCTGATTCCCCATGGTACAAAGAAATCTATGATTACCTTCATGCCGAAGTCATACCCATTGGCCTATCAAATAACCAACGTAGGACATTCCTTCACAAGCCATCCAAATACACCATCGTTGGAGACACCCTATATAGGCGTGCCTAGATAATGCCCTATTGAGGATGTCTTGATTCTCTTGAAGCACAAACAACCTTAAGTGGGGTGCATGAGGGTATATGTGGTTCCCATTCTAGAGTCCTACTTTAGCCAAAAAGATTATGATAAGGTTGTCTTGGCCTACTATGGAAAAGACTCATATGTATTTGTAACGAAATTCCACCAATGCCAAGTTCATGGAGATTTGATACATGCCCCAGCATAGGAGCTCCATCCTATCATGTCACCATGGCCCTTTGCCCAATGGGGACTCGACCTCATAGGTAAGATCCACCCCACATCATCTAATGGACACAAGTTCATTATCACTGCCACTGAGTACTTTACAAAGTGGATTGAAGCTATTCCTATGACATATATTACTGGCACACAGATTTCTAGATTTATCTTGAACTATATCATCTGTCGGTATGGTGTCCCTCAGTCCATAATCACTGATAATGGCCGCCCATTTAAGAACCAAGAAGTCCGTCATCTGTGTGATCAATTTCATATCCAACATCACTTCTCCACTCCATACTACCCCCAAGGTAATGGCCAAGCTGAGGTGTCTAACAAGACCATCATTCGAATCCTCAAGAAGACTGTCAATGATGCTGGTCGTGACTGGAATTTATAGCTTAACCCTACCTTATGGGCCTATCGCACCAGTATCCGTACCCCCATTGGTGCTACCCCATATTCACTTGTCTTTGGTTCTGAAGCCATTCTACCTATTGAGGTCGAGATTCCTTCCCTAAGGGTATCACTGAAAGGCCACATTGACGATGAAGAGTCACCCAGGAGTGTCGAGACTCCATGAGTTAGAATTCCTAGACAAACGTAGACAGAAGGCACTAGATCATCTCCAAGCATATAAGAATCGCCTTTGTCATAGCTATAACAAGAGGGTCTTAAATAGAAATTTTGACATTGGTGACCTAGTTTTAATGGAGAACCCAAAGAATCAAGCAGAAAGAGAAAAACCAGGAAAGTTTGAACCTAACTGGTTGGGACCTTATGTTGTTACAGAAGCTTTTGGATCAGGAGCATACCAACTCTCTACTCCTGAAGGTGAACCATTGTCCTCACCAATCAATAATATGCATCTAAAGAAGTTCTACGCATAGCTTCTGGGAGCCTTTGTCTTAATTAGCAAAAATAGAAAAAAAAATCAAAAAATCATAAAAAATCATTATCAAGGTGAAAACCTGGCAAACATGCATCTTGCTAACACCAAAAAAATTAGAAAATATGGAAAATAGTCAAGACAAATCATTCATCCAATGGTGAAAACCACTTCGGTGGTGCTTTGGATAGGTACCATGGTGAAAACTTGGCAAATAGAGCCGTAATGAATTCAACTACTGCTCGTATCTACTATTATTCTAATCTACCCTGTACATAGTCTGCTATCCTATACATAGACCACTTCCTTGTACATAGTCCACTACCCTGTACATAGTCCTTATCCTTGTACATACTACCTATCCTTATACGTATCCCGTATCTTTCGTGTCCATCACTTGTATATACCATCCGTAATAAGTGGTAGTCTTTCCCATGACCTGGAATGATTGACATCGAGCGCATTTCATATCCCTCGTTTTATCCTATTCATAGTCAATTGGTCTTATACTCGACTGGGGGCAAACACTTGACATGTGTCATATTGGTTCTTACATTGGTTGTGTTGAAGACGTAAAACCATGGAAAAATCCAAAAAAAAAAAACATTGCAAAATGACTTGCGAAAACACAAAAACATCGAAAAACTTCAAAAGGACAAAAAAATCAAAACATTTCAAAAATCCAAAAATAGAGTCAGAGTCAGTCGCACTTGTCAGTCTTTGTCATTTGTTGAACTACGTTGCCTCTGTGATTGGATGTAGGCAAGGCCATCTACCGATGTGCCCCTGAGGCATTAGGTCAGTCCGTTTAGGTTTGTCTGTATAAAGTCATGAGTCAATCCATATGTCTATATGACAAGGTCATTGGTTGTGTCGAACCTCACGAGGTCTTTGGTGTATAGCGTAGGCAAGGCCATCGTCGATGAGCCGAGGCGCGCTAGGTCAGTCCATTAGGGTTCGTCACATTCACTTTCACACACATCTTTTATTTGTAGTTAGTCTTGTCGGTCAAGTCAAGTCAAACTATGAGGTCTCTGCATGTACAACGTAGGCAAGGCCATCAATCGATGAGCCCCTGAGGCCACACTAGGTCAGTCCTTTAGGGTTTTTCGTCACACACAGTCAGTTGTCAACGCGTCATATCAAGTCATGCATCAATCTGGTGAACAAGTCAGCAATATCTCTAAGTCAAATCAAACACCTTTCCAAACAAAACAATCAAAACAGATCAACTATAGTCTGCTACAGGATGTGTCCTTCTTGAAACAGACATTATCAAAATGATCAACCTATGTCTTATTAGGATGGGTCCTTCTGCATAATCGACAAGGTCACTTTGAAATCAAACATAGCCTTACATAGGTTATCACATCAATGACATATGACTCAACGTCTTATCGATACATGTCTTTCTAAAACCAGGCTTTTTCATACCTTATACAGATAGTCATAACATCAAAACCAGACTTAAAAGTCTTATCCGGTATGTGTATCTCCTGACACAAGGCTCTATCAATCAATTATGTTATCAAACAAACAGATCAAGTTTTGGCAACTATTTTTATTGGCTTTTTGACTTTCTGACTTATTTATCTTATCATTTATCTTGGATTGATGAATGGGATTCATGTTACTAGCTTTCTCAAGGATGTCCTATGAAGGATTTAGAGAAGCATACGATGTATCAGGATTCTATTTTCTTTGACTGCTGTCTGTCAACTATTTTTTTCATTTTATTTTGGGTCATGTTACTAGTTTCCTCAAGGATGTCCCATGAAGGATTTAGAGGAGCGATGACGTCTCATGACCCATCTTTTTCTTTTGTTTGTGTCTGTGGTTTGTCCTAACAAAAAGACTGGGGCAATTTGTGTCCTTAGTATGAGTTGGTGACAATCCTTGTCTGCGACTGTCTGTTATCAGCAAGTGGATGACCTTGCACACCTTGATCTATGTCATATCACGGTGTTTTTCTCCATTTGTATTAGTCCCGCCCAATGATGATAAAGTGCAATACCTTTTGTGATAAAGCAAAATATCGAAGATTCCTAATCCTAACATTTATCTTCCATCTTTTCATTCTTTGTCAATCTTTCTTTCCGCACTAACAGTTCTTCTTTCTTGCATTATGACGGAGTCCTATGACACAAAACGGTATACATCATCCTGCATCAACATACATGTTAGAAACATACATACATATAGGCATATTTCACATTTAGATCATCATGGTATAATAGACAATAATCATCATTTAACAGTGCATATCATAAGCATTTCATGTACAAAATCACCTATAAATACATGCATCACATTACATTGCATCTCATAATCATATAGAATCATACATTACATAGAATCAACATTATTTCCTTCACTGCATAAACATCATAAAATGCATACACTTATCCATCACATAGGCATATCATATAAACATCACAGGTAGAGATAAAAATTGCATAATCAATAAATAGACATGCATATCATAAGAATCGCCGCCAAAATCATATATACATATCGCTCAAAATGTGTTACATCACAATGTCATAATGTATCAATAGTACATGGAAGCCAGCAGGCTATAAGATCAAAATACATGTCTCAAACAAATGGTACCCCTATCTTGAGCTGCCACTGCCATCATGCCGTGAGTGTGTAGGAGAATGATGCTGGGAACCGGCTGATCTTTGAGCCGTGGGAGGTCTATCATACAGCCCTGCTCTGCGTGGCTGATCCACCCCCTCTGTGCTGACTGTCCGAGTGTGGGTCTTGGTCTGAGACCTACTACTATGTGCCGCTAAAAAACTAGGAGCCCGTCTCTCTAGGGGTACCTCTGCCTCATATAAATCCTTGTAGTATCTCTCTCTCTCTTCGGCTCTGACCAACTCTCTAGCAAACGCTACTGAGGGTCCTGTGCATAGTGACCTGAGCTCTGTGAACCTCTGCTTAGTCTCTTACCGCTGGGCTATGGCCTGATCCCTGTACATCAAGGCTCTGTCTCTCTCTACCTGATAAGCATCCCTCTCTGCCATCAATACTCTCATCTGCTCCTCCAAGGAGGCAACCTGGGCTCGTAACATATCTATGTCAGGCACCTCTGCCTCTGTCTCATCCTGTCGAGCCCTATCTATCCCATCCTCCTCATCAATCTCCTCCAGGATCTGATCTTGAATCTCCTGCTCGTGATCATCATCCTCATCATCGTCCTCCTGGTAGGCACCTAGCAAACCAAGGGCATCAACCTCTGCCTCCTCTCCAACTGCCTCCTCGACACCAACCTCCTCTCCAACTGCCTCCTCGACACCTCCCTCCTCTCTGCCTGCCTCTACCTCTGCTGGGATGTCTGGGATAACAGCCTCTGTTGGCTGCTCCTCCTCACCACCTCTGGCTACATCTAACATGGCCACATCCTCCTCTCCTCTCTCCTCTCAGATCGGTGACAAGGCTGGTCCTCGTCCTCTCCGACCACCCCTCCCTCTCCTACCTCCACGTCGGCCACCTCTCCCATCATCCCCTCCATCACCATGGCCTCCTCTACCTCCTCGGCCTCTCCCTCTGCCTCGCCTACCTCTGGGACCTGTCCCACGCCACTCTACCAGTGCTGGCTGCCCTAGATCATACGCTGGAGTGGTCCCTAGATCTGTTGGTCCGTCCCTCCATCTCCATGGAAGTGCCTGCAACCCATCAATATCTGCCTCTATAGTGGCGACTAGAATCTCTGGCCCCCATAGCAGGACCTCTCGTGATGACCTGGCAAACTCGGCCCTCCCTTGAGGTACATCTTGTACCTCTCCATACTATCTCAGTACCCGGTCTGGCAACTGTCGCTCTATAATGTGCATATGGGACACTGTCCGTCCCACAAGATACTGTGTCTGTCTACAAAAGGGTAGGTACTCGTCCTCATCTGACCACACCTCACAGCCTAGGTACGGTCTCCATGTGAACTCCTGCATCAAGTCTATAGCATGTCTGAAATAACCTGTGTCCCCAATATGGTGCTATGTGGTGGCCCCTGCATAACAAAAGGTGTATGGCGCTCCACAAACTAGATCTACTATCACAGGTGGTCTAAAAATAGCAATATGCTCCCATGCCCATAGCATCAGGAGTGTGGTACCACAGCTCATCGACTGCGCCTCTCTATAGGCAATGTCATGCAAGTGGAAGTACAACATCCCTAGCACACACGAACCCCAAGCATATACGACTCGACGCTCTAGCATGCCCACCAGCATCTCCCCCCATCCCATAGGGAATCCATGACCATAGTGGTCAGGCAGTACAATACCACCTATCAAGGTCACTACTAGACAGTCTAACTGTTTATACCTCTAAGCCAATATCCGCCATCTAATCTCATAGTCGTCCACCCCTAGCTGTCTAACGTCGGTGTGGGGGTAATATCTACACATCTCCGCTATACCCCTCTGGGTATCATAGACCACCCGTGTCCCTCTAATCGGAAGTCTCAAGATCCTATATACATCCTCCAAGGTCACCGTGGCCTCTCTAGTCGGAAGGTGGAATGATGATGTCTCCGAGTGCCACCGCTCACATAGTGCTGTCAACAATCCCCGATTTTCCCTAATCTGGGGCATATCGGTCACGTGCAACAAACCCAAATGCATAGAGTCCGTCGCTCGGCCGGCCGCAAACTGTCTCTAAATCGAAACGTCGTAGGTCTCGGCTCCTGTGTATAGATAGGGTCTAATACAACCTGCAACAACATTATACATGTCTCATGTCAACCGGAATCATCTACCCTAGTAAAAAAATGACTGTTTTAACCTCAAATGCAAACGTGTCGTTACTTTACACATGCGTCATTATTTTACAAATGCGTCGCTTTTTCACAAATGTGGTTCACACATTCTATATGTGTCATTATTAATCAAATGCGGTTAATAATAATCAAATGTGTCATGAAAATAACATTTGCATTTCAAAATGACAAATGCATGTCTAAATATACAAATGCGTTGCTAAATATGCAAATGCGTCTCAAAACAACAAATGAGTTTCTAAATATACATTTGCGTATCAAAATAAACATATGCATTGCAAAATATCAAATGCGTAACAAAATTAAATAGATGCGGTTATTCGCTAAAATTATCTAACCGACCGACGTTAAAATTCAAGTGCAGCTTTTCGTAGTCAAATGCATCGTTAACGCATACACATGTGGTGCGAAATGAAAAATGACGCATAACTTAAAATGCAATAAATGTCTTAAAATATGTGCAAATTAAAAAAATTTCAAAAGGCAAGTTTTAGGTCCATACCGAGGGGTCCACGCCGGCTGGTCTCTGGTTTGTCCGGATCTTGTATGCACGATGATGGGTGGCTGGAACTGGAGACATCCTCGCTGAAAATCCAGAGCAACTTTTCAAATCTCTAAGCTAGGTAGGTGCAAATGAATAGTTTTTCACCCCAATTCCAATATATACCTAGGGCTTAGGTGGCATTTTCTACCTTCTGGCCATGTAAACTTCCATTTTCTATCATTCTGCACCCATCCCTCCCATTTTCGAATCCCATTCCGTCAACTGCATTGCATTTCTGCCTATCTACTGGACAAATCGGGAGCATTTCCAAATTTTTCTGCACATTTCCCAAATTTATGAATTTTCTCGAGGGGGCATACCTTCACCTATTCTCATCTGGAGCATTATTGGGGCATATTTCTTTTCAATTTTCTTTGACACAACGTCAAAATGACATTGAATCAAAGAGGGGCAAATGTAAACACCGAAATCTGGTTTAGGCCTGCGACTTCCACATTCATCATAATTCGTATTCTTCATGGTCATTAATTAAATAATGTCAATTATTTAATTATTCATCTTAACATTAATTCTTCTATTAATTAAATAATCTTAATTATTTAATTAGTTTATTTTCTTTTATTTCTTCTATCAATTAAATAATCTTAATTATTTAATTAATTCACTTTTCTTTATTCTACTTGATTAATTAAATAAACGCTTTTTATTTAATTATATTGCTAATTAACCTTATTCTGCTGGTCAAATTAAATAAATTCTTATTTAATTTATTCTTTATCATATTTCAACTATAATTAAATAAATTCATGATTTATTTAATTATTCATTTAAAATCCCTTCATCATTTAATTAAATAAATTTATTTATTTAATTATTCTTCAAATATCAAATCTTGAATTAAATGAATTATTTAATTCATTAATTCTATTTTAATCATTCCTCTATATTTTAGATAATTATGTGAGTTATCTAAGTATTCACTTTACTGGGCGACATTTTTTAATCAGTTTAATCTTTGGTTTGTAATAAGTGGTTGTCTCGAGTAATCTCTTCGTCAAGTCATCAATCATCTAGTTCTAACTCAATTTGCGTGTACATGCGATTAATTAAATATTCTTATTTAATTAATTAAACCTTGTGCGTGCATTTGAACAGAGAGTCATTATAATCAATCTTCATCTTTGTCATGCAAAGATATTTCTTATGTTTTCGAATGCCAACTGAAGATTAAATCATTTATTTAATCTTTAATTCTATTTCTAATTGTATCACTAATGTCATCACTAACAGTTATCAGAATGCATGTCTAATCAGTCATCTCAACCATTTGTTAATCTTTCATCTTAACATTCGTTGAATAATCAATTTTCCTATAAATTGATCTATCATTCTTCATTCCAATCTCTCTAGAAATCTCTCCTTGAATTTTTGTAACTTTGGACTTTTGTCTTGAATCTTCCGATATTTTGCTAATCACTATCTTAGGCTATACTTGCACAAACTTGAAAAATCTGAGGGCAATTATACTACACAAACAAAATGGAGAAGGGCAATCGAGATGAATCATGGAAATACGTTTGGAATTGGTGAGATTGTTCTAGTTTTAATTACGTTTTTACTTTCCCATGTTCTTTGTTGCTTAACGAATGAATTTTCATTTTAGATTTAGTATTGCATGCATGTTTGCTTCTAACGATCTTCCTTGTTGTCTATTGTGCAAAATCTTTTATTTGGCGTTACATTACTTTTTTCCTGAAATTCAAATTTTCCCAAAATTGATTTTTCTTCCAAAAATGGAATTTTTTTTCAAAATATGAAATTTTCTTGATGGACTATAAACTGATAAATTTTAATATTTTTGGAGGCTTAAATCATGATATTTTATGATGTATGTTCTTCTAAGGATGTTTGAAGGGATAAAGGATCAACTCATTGAAGGACCACCATATGAAGTCGTGCCATATATTGGAGGGAGTAAATGAATTAAATGGACAAGATGAACATGGATATGGATTTGTGCAAGGCCTTATTTACCATAAGTCAAAATTTGAGCAACATGCCAAGCTTTTGGAGGTTACAAAGAAGTTTTTCGAATATGTTATGCAAAAGGAGGCTAGAAAACAATGTAATAGAAGAAAAATATTTATAATTTGTAGCTACAAGATAAAATAAGCTATAAGAAAAATTGGCTAGAAGAAAAAATAGGGAAAATAAAAAGTGGTAGCCTATTTTATATTGTAAATATTGTACTCATCTTAGACTTGATGTAAACCCTAAGCTAGAATGAATTTGAGCCATACATTGTAAATTAATCCTAACCATTCATTCTACTTTTTGAAAACTATAAATAGGGGTTTTCTCTTTATTTGCAAAGGGAGATGAGTTGTTGTAAGAGGTATTTTGAAGCTATAGAAGGAAGCATTGAATTTAGGTGTTTTCTTGGAGCTTTCTCATTATGTGTGCATGATTCAACCTCCATTTTTATTTCAGCTTTTTACTTTCTTGAATGGTTTTAATGGTGGTTGTGTGTTACAATATTTGATGCACTTCCATCTCATGCTTTTTGTGGTTTGTTGATGATAGATCACTTTGTAAAGCTAGTATGAGCTTATTTATATGTTTCACCTAAGTTCAACTATTTGTTCATGCTAAATAGGTAAATGACACAATCTAAAAATCTACAAAGAGCCTTAGAAGATTGCATTGGTTTTGTGGCACTGTAGGTTTCTCTTGGTTAAGAAAAACTTGGTTGTGGGAGTCTGTCTATTGTAGCACTGGTTATTGTTGTTGTTCATATTTTAGACTTAGAATAAATTTCTAAACCCTTTCACTCTTTTTCTATTTCTTTTAGATCTACATTAGTTTAGGATTCCAAGCATCACCATACCATTAAATCTAATGCTTAAATTGAGTTTCAACTTGCTATTCTAAGTTTGCAGCCATTGTTCATAATTTCCAAAACTTCTGAAACTCCATTAAAAACCCATGAATTTAATGCTTTGTGAACCATAAAGGCCCCTTGTTATTACTAGTAAATCACACATGACAATTGAGTTATTCTTGCACTGTTGTGACTTGACACCCAAGAGACCTTGGGGTGATTTTCTGAAACTTGGTTGCAGATCTTCACCTTTCAAGAGAGACATTACACTTATGTTTTATCTATGTTGAGAAGTGCACAACCACCCATCATCAAATACCGCTTCTCTACGCCATATTATCCTCAATAAAATGGTCAAGCATAAGCTTCTAATAAGACAATTGAGAAAATCCTTCAAAAGACTATTAACAAACATGACAAAGATTGACATGCTTAGCTCTCTTATGCATTATAGGCTTATTGAATGAGTGTTTGTATAGCTACAAGTACCACCCCATATAATCTTGTGTATGGTGTTAATGAAAACATTCCTTTGGAGTTAGAAATTATGCCATTGTAGTTTTATCTCAATGATATTCTAGATGAAAATTCTTATAAGGAACAATGACTTCAATAGCTTGAGATTCTTAATAAACAATGTATACACACTCTCAAAAATATCTGAGCTTATTAAAAAATATTCAATGCAACTACAACGAGCATGTCATTTATTTCTCGTTTGTAGTTGGTGACTTGGTACTTTATGAAAATCAATGGAATGTGAATGCTACACCAGGTGAAAAAGGAAAATTTAGTTGAAACTAGTTACAATCTTACGTCATCACTAAATTATATGGATCATGTCCATATACATTATCTACAATGAATGGTATGTCTCTCAAATAACCCATTAACATTATGTACCTATGTAGATTTTATGCTTAAAGTTATTTTCTTTCTTTTCATCTTTAAAGGGTATGCTATTATTTAAAGCACATTATATATTAGATCGTTAGTATTATTATCTATTTAATTTATGTTGATTTATTCATGAAAAACATATTTGTGTCTTGAATCATGTGATTAGTTTTCTTAATTATGAGAATTAATTTTTGTTAGAATACATTTTAGTAATATGCATGTACCATGTTAATTAGATCATAAGTGTATTTAGTTCAACATGTGTGTACACTAAAAAATCATTTGGTGCATCTAATTAAATAATTTTATTAAGTTTTTTAATTAGATCACATGACTCATCTAATCTAATAACATATCACCAATACATGTATTAATACAATCATTATTGTATTTATTAAGCAATCTCATTAGGTTGTTTAATCAAAACATAATTATATTTAATTAACCATACATGTCAATTACTACATATAATCACATATGTGTTGCATTAAATTAAGTAATACATCACATTATTTTAATTAGATCATAAATAGCATATAAATTAAACCATCTCATAAATACATATATGTCGATCAAAATCTCAAAATGCTCATATATACAACTATAAAAAACACATGATATACAACCAAAAACACCACTATAAAAATGTGTTGTGTCATAATGGTGCAACAATAATATACAATAGTCTCATCAACCTATAGGCTCATAGCTACTAGATCCCTCAAGTATTGGTGGTGGTTGTTTATGTGAGGAAGTAGACCATGAGTAGCTTCTAGATCCACTCTATGCTTGTAGGCCTCTAACTTCACCTCTGAGCTCAATTTCCTCTACTTGCGCCTCTATACATTAATTCTACAACTAATCTCTCTTAGCTCATAGCATGTCTAATTATTTTTGTAGGGCCACCACATGAGGATGGTTAACTATGGGTATTGTTCCTAATCTCACTACTTGAAGATCAATTAATGCTCAATGCCTTTGAGCTGTCACTTGGATGAGCTCCACAAATACCTCCAAATACATGGCTCTCAATTGTGCCATAGGATCAAATACCTCCATGTATCATCACAAAGTCTATTGTGGACTATATCTAGCCCACATCGGCTATTGAAGCTATACACTAGGGACCATATTTGATATGACTCGACGTACAAATTAGATTCATGTATATGATCCAATTGCAAAAAGAAAAAAAGGTATCAAACCAAATATCTCATCATATATAAATCAAAATCAAAATAAAATGCAATCTTTAGTGTTTTACTCAATCAAAACATAAATATAAATCATCTCACTTGGATCATAAACTCGCTAGTGGGGATCCATAGGTGTAGAATTGTGGCTACAATAGGGGTCACTTATGGTGTTGGGGGAACTGTAGTGGTAGTTACACTCAACTCCACATGCTCAAAAATTATTGATGCCCCTATTATGGAAGGTAGTTCTCATTCTATGTGAGGTCGAGAACTAGGCCTCCCAACCATAGTACTACTATCATCCTCTTGTTACTCTCAATGCCATCTTGTTGTTGGTATTTGATACTCCTCCTCATCATCACCATCAACCTAGTCATTATTTCCCTCCTCCTCCTTAGAATCTTCTCCTAGATGTGTCCACAACCTTGACTTACCAGTAGGACGGTCTACAAGAAACATAAGGGAAAATTTGGCAGTGCTCCACCATGTCATGTATGTAATTCTAATGCCCACATCATTGGCTCTAGACATGAGGGCTATATCTTGCTCTTCTTTATTAGATTTTATCAATGTGATGTATATGGTGATGGGTTAGGGCACATCTTCAACCCTAGATGCATTGCATGTTGATCACAAATATTTCAATTGGGTGATAGTGACTCCTTGAATGTGACCAAACTATTAGATCATTTAGTCATAGTATAATAGAATCACAATGTGCTCTTAGAGACTGACAAAGATTCAGTTATTCTATCCTTGTCAATTGCAAAGTCTAATTAATCCAAGCCCACAATACCATGTATGGTCTTGAAAAAATATCTATAGGCCACAACCTATCAAATACTACCCACTAGTATAGAAAATTATGAAACTTCCATGGCCTCATCAAGGTGTAGGTGTGTGCTTGAGGATGGGTCCATATCAACTCAACAAAGTATCCCATAGGCTCTATGGACATAATATGCTTGAATGCTCACACTTGGAGGAGGGTGCAAGTCTTCAGATTTTGTGCCTCATAATGCACATAACACCCTAGGTTGTGGTAGAGGTATGCCAACATGCTCCACCCCCAAGCAAAGATAGAACACTAAAACTCCATCACTCAAATGGCATGTATGAGGTCCCCATAGGGGTGTGTGCCTCACCCATATGATTCTACCATAATTACAATGATCACAATCATAATGTGATGGATAATGGGAATAGAAAAATTAGCATGCAATAGCCACCACATGTAAATACACCTAGTGGTATCCTCAAGTATTGTACGACTGGCACAATATATCTAGCTTGCAAACATGTAGTTTTTTGTTTGGTTATCCTCTGTCTTTACGGTCTCACCCTGTGTGAGAATTCATAGGATCCTATAGAAATCCTCCAATATTATGGTCATCTCCCCATTAAAATATGGAAGGTAAAGGTGTCTACATATCAATGCTCCATGAGCCCCATTAGCATCAAGTCATGGAATCTCATGGTGGGCATGGTGTACATCCACCAAAATATGACATCTTTGAGATGTGCTACCTCTATATTTGAAAGTGTTTGGGCATGATCGCGCAAGAGCATGTACACTTGATTTCCCACATGATCTTCTATCTCTAGTGGAACTTGCATGAACATCAAATAGAAACTTGTCAGTTCCCCTCATCGTCAAACTAGCATAAAATGAGATTAACAAGTTTTTAACTCAAAATTTTTGGATGTCGATTCTCAGATTAGAAATTGGTTCCCTCAAGGGATACACATGCCTATTTTAGACATTGGCACCCCAAATGTGCCAATTGACATTTAAATCTTGAAAAATGAACTCAAAAATATGACTTACCTCTTGGGTTTGCATGTCGTAAATGATGTAGTTTCTTAAGGTATGTAGTCTATGTGTGTGGTATGGTCATCATCATGGAATCTTCCCTCCCAAGGCTTCTTGGACCTTTGGAAATGTCCAAAAATGAAAAGGTCAAAATGAATGGAAAAAACATAAAAAAGGTTTTACTATTTATAGTTAAAAAAATGAAGCAAAAGATTTTACCCTTGTCTTCAAGCACTTTTCATTCAACCATTCATAACTTAAGATTGCAAACTATGACTTTTGCACCATTGGGTGCATTGGAATATTGGTTTTTCCCTTGTTTCTCTCAATTTTTTCTCAGTGTTATTTTGTTAAATGACCTTACTAAAGGCATTTTCATCAACTCCATAGAAGTTCAAAGTGGAAATATCACCACTTTGTTTCTACATAAATAAAGTAAGAAAAAATAAGGGGCATATATCTACCCTTGAATTTCACTCTAGATCACACTCTCATTCTCCTTAAAATTTTTCGAACTAACAAATTTGTTGTTTCCGAAAGGATGATTTCAAATTGCTAACAAGTTAGTTTTCCAAGATGTGGCTCCTAACACTGTGGTTTTCCAACTCACTATGTTGGGGGCTTTGTTCTCTTGCTTGGAAATATTTTGCATTCTCTATATTATCCTTTACATATTTTTTTCTTTTTAAATTTCCTTTCCTATACTTTATATTGCATATCATCTAGTGTTATATACTCACTAAAGTGGGGGCTTAATACAACATCGCAAATTGTGCTCCTATACTTCATATTTATTAATTTTTTTGTTATTAATTTCCACAATCTTAGACACACTTAAGATTCAGAGCACACATTTCCATATTATCAAATTGGCTATTTGTGGAGGTAGGAATAAAAAAATAGGTGTTTATGTTGCAAGGTGTGCGACCTTTGTCTCCTTGTGTTGTACAGTGCAACACTTAGGTTCGTGACATGGCTTAACCACCTTCCATGGATTCATTAACTCTTGAAGTTGTATCGAGCATTAACGATTTGATATTTTAGTACAACAACAATCGTTTGTGCAATAATAGGTAGAAAAGCTTGGGTCACAGGTTTGATCCCCTCACTTGCGCTAGAGGTATTGTTGCAACATGTGTGCCCTTGGTCTCCTTGCATTGTGTAGCACAACGCTCGAGTTCATGATATGGCTTAACCACCTCTTGTAGATTCATTAACTTCGATAGTTGTATCAAGAATTAATAGGTTGATATTTTGGTGCAACGATAATTTTTTGTGCAATAGTTTTACTAAGGAAAACTCCTATATAGCCACCCCTCCCCTTTTCACTAATTATGTTTGTGTAGGTTTGGGTACAAAATTGGATGTTTCAAAGGTCAATAGATAAAATAATGTTTAAAATTTCTTGACTACAATTTGGATAGCACAAAACCCTAGGACAAGGGTTCCCAACACTGGTGTCCTACTAGTTCTGCCTCTGCTTTTAGTGACAGGTTCCCATCTATCTTCCTTTCTTAGATCTATGTTCATTTCTATAAATTTTATATCAATCTATGTAATTATTTGTATTTTTAGATTAGGGTTTGTATCAATTAGGTTAATTAAATCATATTTTATCAATATGCCTTCTTTACAATAAATAAACAAAACCCAGGCATATTGGCTTTCCTTTAAGGAAGTTATCCAATAACAATGCCTTTGTTGGTTTGTGTTCTAATGTTTAGTGAAGAAAGGATTGATCTGAGTTGATTTAGTAGTTAGTCTATTTCCTCTTTTCACACTTAACATGTTGTACACATTGCACAACATTAAAATATTTAATTATGTAAAATAAAAATTTATTTGTGGAGTATCTAGGTGATGTGTTTAGCCACATTAAATATTTATTCGGTCCACTTGTAAAATTTTATGCAACATTGGATTAGTTATTTTATGTGTGGGAGAAATAGAATAATTAATATTATTTGCAAAAAATAATTTAATAATGTGAAAACATATTATCAAAAATTAAATGAGGGTTCAATCGTTTTTCGTACTCATGGTTTTATCTTACCACTTGGTTGTATTTATGTGATCTTGAGTAGATATAAATGCAAGCACACAATTAATGGTTAAGGTTAACTAGATGAGTGAGTTGTCATTGTATTGAGTTTCTCTTGTGATTCTGTATGTGAATCATGGCATGGGATGTGTGGTTGCATGCTTGGACACATGGAGAGTGTGTTGAAGGATCTTGATGTTTCAAAAAAAATCATGGAAACTCTGTAAGTGTAATGCAATTCTTTATTCTTGAATAATATGTATAGTGCAAATGATTTTTGAGGCTAGTTTTTTCCCTCTATGAGGGCTTTCCTAGGGTTCATCTTGGGTTATCTTGTGACTTGTATATTTAATTTTTGCATTATCATTATTTTTTAATCTTACATGCATTATTTTCTCTCATGGGGTTATGTAAGAAATGAATTATACATTCTAGGTATTGTGTATTAATTTTCTAACAAGTGGTAGTAGATATTTTTTCATGGTTTAAGGAGGTGGGAGCTATTGTGCTTTGTATAAGCCTTGTTTGAGTAGATCTGGTGCAAATTTGAATCCATGTTAGTGCAAGAAATATCTAAGATATTTCAAGGTATGAGTTTTTTGTATAGGTTGTTGTTTTGTGGATTTGGGGTTTGTAGATTTGGGGTTTGAAGAATGATTGGATAAAATATTTTTCTAGATGTGCTTCATATAAGGGTTTTGTAGGGTAATTTTGAGAAATTACCTCTTTAGACAAAAAAAACCTCACCATTTGATCAGAATGGCTGAGAAATAAATATTGATATAGAATTTCTCCATTTTGGTCATTGAGAAAATACAATTTATATTTTCCCCTTATCCCTAACTATATGGTCATTGGTCATTGTAGAGGTCGGAAAAATAATAATAAAATAAAAATTCCTTACCTAATCAAAAAATTATTTAAAAAAATTAACTAAAATAAATAAATTAATGGGGGTTTGTATACCCCTTGTACCCTAGTACATAGACATACTAGCCAGACCCAATAGCTAGTATGAGGTTGTCAATCCTAGCTAGTAGTCAGTCAGCCCCAGACTAGTTGTTGTTAGGCCAATGGGCCCTTAGGCCCCTAGTCCTAGCCTTCTGTCGAGTGGGGCCAGAGCCTAGCCCCTAAGTGGAGTTAAAAATTTAAAATTTAAATACATTTAAAAGACATAAAATTCATCACCCACCATTTTCCCACATGCCACTAAAACTTATTTTTCCACTACAAAGCCACCTAGGCATTGCTAGGTGCAATGGTAAGGCTAGTTATGATGTCATCTACATGGAATTGTATGGACACCTTCTTGACCCCTCTTAAGCATAATGGAGTATTTTTCTTCTAAGTGTGATAAATTTCACACACAATAACAATTTTTTGACTTTCAATAGTCATCATAAAGATTTCTTTGAGTACTACACAATGGTATGGCTTTGGATTTTTTATTTGATTATTTTTGTTACTTTTATACACATGAAGCCAAACATTTCTTTGGAACAATTATTTGGACATAAATTTCACATATATAATCAAATTTTCAATTTTAAATAAATGTTGGATAAAATTTGCAATTTACTACAAACTGGATCATACAAATTTTTAGTTTGGTGTGTAGAGAGAGGATTGTACTTTTTTATCATTTGTAGATGCCTAATATTTGAGGTGTGATTTTGTGAGCATCCAGATGAGTCAAGAGGAAGAAACATGATGAAGTGTATAATTTCATGAGACATATATGATGGTACAACATATTTTTAGATTTGGTTCCTCTTAATATAGGTTTACATGTGTTTTTAAAGTTTAAAATTTGATGATGATAGGTACATAGATTGTCTTCTAGTTTGAGGACATGAATTGATACATATAGAGACTTGGAGTCGTGATATAGTGATATTTGAGTACAATTATAGCAATGGTGAAGATTATAGTGTCATGGATATGCAAGTATATTAGAGCGTTGGAACAACATGATCATGTATGTGGTTGATTGGTGTTGTTGTTTAGGTTTAGGAGGTTATTCTTATCTATTGGGTGCTTGTTTTGTTCCTTGACTATGATTACCTATTTTTGGATTTGTTTATCAAATCATATCTATGGTTTATTTGGTGTTTGAGTTTTGATATATACAATTTTTTTATATATATATATATATATCAGTTTGTAGGTTATTGATGTGAAGATGAGTTTGCATGTTTCATTATTTGGGATCTTTGACTTATGCAATTTTTGAGTATATGTAACTCATTGTTTATAGCAGTATGAATCAAATGTGGACTATCTATATCCATGATATTGATTCAATGTTGATGTACATTTGTTACTTATCATTTTCCATGGTTATTTGTGCATTGGTATGTTACATTAATATGAGAGGATATATGATGAGAGTGCTTGAATAGTTGGTTATTGGTGCAAAAGCACCAATCTTTCTTATGCTTCTTCATTAAGTGTCTGATAGGAAATGTGTGTTAGGATGTTTGAGTTGAGTTCTTGAGTCTTAATAAGGTCCAATGTGACCATTCTATTGTAATTGATCAATTTTGAGGGGCTTTTGTATTCATCTTGTAAGGTTTGCAAATCATGTGGAAGGAATTGTCAAAGTTGAAAAGGGGTGGATCAAGGTTGATAAAATGTTGTTTTCTTGAATGATTCATGTTCCTTATTTAAATAATGTCTCATTAGACCACTTGTAATAGGTTAGGTGATTATGAGGGTCAAGGAGTGCAACATTACAATAAAAGTAATGGTGTTGTTATAAAATGTGTAAAAGATGTAATTTTGGCCTCCAATGGTCATTAGAGGTTTAAATTTCAGTTATAAGGTAGTTGGTCATTGGTTGGACGTGAAGAAGCTTTTAAAAAAGCATGAAAATTCATTTGTAATGTTGTCTTGAAGATT
>VDFB02163458.1:0-15881 GCA_007258455.2 Sequoia sempervirens
GTAGTCCTGTTCCTTGTTACCAGTAAAGGCCCCTTGAACATTACAGTTATATCAACCACTGAGTGATATCAACATAATTGAGAACCAATTACCAGGACCTTGGGAGTTAGGTCACCATGTGTTATCTTTCTCTTTCAAGAGAAATAGAATAGTAATATTCTGTTTAATGTTGTTGTGCTGCTTTGACCCTCAACAGGTTCAAAGTTTTTTTTAAACTAAATAGAGTAGAGAAAAAAATAGAACTAAGAAAAAAAGTTGTCCCCAATCCTTTATAAGGAACTTTTACAGTTCCCCACAGTTGGTATTAGTGTTGGTCCCTATATCTTTGCCATGATATTTGAACTCCATATCGTGCAAGATACACAACATGTTGACCAACCTATGCATAACTTTAGAGTTGAACCAAGAAAGGACTTTCAACTTTCCTTCTAGTTTTCCACTTTGGTCTTAAGAGCAACCATCTCTACAATAGTTTGATCACATTTAGTGCATCCTTTTTGGTTCGGTTCAACATTGGGGGCAGTTTCAAATTCATTTGAACCCAAGTGGAGGGAATTCATATCCCCAAATATACTAGGGCCCTTAGTGTATTTTTTCTCATTCTTTTCATCTTCTTTCTTATATTTTTCTTCATTTTCTTTCTCCTCACTTTTTGTAGACTCGTTGAAAAATCTCCCTAATACTGAGGTTAGGGGTTAGATGACTAGAAATATGGTTAGACCTTCTTATGCTCAACCTAGACCCCCCAAACCATCCTATGTTCCCATAACCATGTTCAGATTTCCTTCCTCCTCCTTAGCTTTCACATTCACCTTGGTGATAAATTCTTCCTCCCCAGCCAAAGTATCCTCCTCTTCAATGAATTGGACAAAGCTTTTTTTGGATTGTTTTTCTTTGGGAATTTTGAGAATCCATGTAGGGATCCTCTTATTAGGATACCAAAAAATAAGAGCCCTCAAGGCCTATTTTTAAGGTTGCAAAGGCCCTCTGTAGCATCCTTCTAAGAGGAGGAACAAGGTTTCTTTGGAGAATTGGTTTTCAAAAGACATAAAGAAGAGATAGGTTTAGCATCAACATTATGGGAAGAATACAAGTTGACATCCAATGAGGGGGAAATATTTTTATATTTTCATTTTGAGTGGAATGGAATCACAACAACAAGGCCCTTACTTTTTCTTTTCATAGAATCCATAATGGGAGAAGAAAATTTCTTGCTAGGACTCATATGCAAGGTATTTTCAATAAGGCAGTCCCTTATGGGTTTCAGAGGACATAAAGCAAGGTGGAATTGATATAAATAAAAAATAAGCCCTTGATGGAGTGGGATAGGGGCCTTATCATGATTTTTGGCAAATAAATCTTTTGCTTCTTTGACCAATGATTCTAGGAGGTAAGTAGGTAGAAGGGAAAACTAATAAAAGTTTTGAGCCAAAAGTGGTTCAAGAGGGAAAATTAGTAATGATTAAAGCTCTTAAAATGCCCTCTAAAGTGAAATACTTCATGATCATAAAACATACCTTACCCCATGAAAGTGGGAGCTTCACTTTGTCGAACCCTCCATGCAATTTCATTGGAGTCTCGCCCTCCCTAAAGAACAAAGCCATGTTTTCATTACCTAGTACTCTACTCTACCTCTTTAGCTTTATCCCTTTTTACATCATCCCCATGGCCTGTAAGATTATCTCTTCTCCCACCTCAAAGCTTATACCTCCCATCTACATCCAAAAATTGTTCCACATACTGGAAAATTGGGTGGAGAGGTTTTTGTCATAGTTGTTTAGACATTATAAAAAAGGTGGGATACCACATTCATAGCATATGTACTAGAGGGTGGCATCACCTTTAAATTATTTGTAGGAAACTGGTTTTGTGTGAATCATATCTCTACCCATAACATCAATTCGTAGGGGAAAACTATAATAGGGCACAAGAATAAGCATTTCTATAATTTCTCCTACTCCACCTCGACCACCAAAGCCAAACAAAATTGTTTTGATTTCTCAAAATTTTGTATAAAATACTAGAATAGAGAGTATTCATTACCTCGTAGAAAGTGTCAAGGTTACAAAACCTTAATGCATATGAAAATAAATGATGGTATGTGCCCAAGTAAAACCCATTATTGCTTTGTACCATTTAATTAATACCAACTCTCCTCCTACACAAAATCATAATCCTTTACACATCCTTATTGTGAAAATTCATAAATATATCTACACCAACAGTCCTTATCACTTCCCTAAGCAAAAATATTTGATATGAAGTATAAGGTGTAAGCATTGTAAAGGAACACTACCAAGCCCCTATGATAACCATTCCTATCATAAAAATCTAAATTCCATGTAATCATGAGAATGATATTTTCAATTTCTTTTATCATAGTCACTGCCACCTCAATAGATTCAAAATTCTATCTAATCATTATTTTGTATTTATCGTCATCTTTGGTCCTTGTCACCACTATGCCAAAAAAAGAATGGGGTAAGTGTTTCCTAAAGGTACATGTTATCATATGAATATAAAAAAATTTATATTTGAAATTATAAGACCTCTTTTAAACATCATCATTTGAATGATAGGTGGGTTTCAACTCCCTTAAAAGGAGGACTCTTATGTTATCAGAAAAAATTACACTATTTGTCCAACATCTGAAGGAATTGAAATTAATTCCTAAGTTAGTCATTTCATTAGCTACTCTATTCCCTTCCCTATAGATATGCAATAATTCTAACCTATCAATACCTATAAAAATACTTTTAATATCATATGTGATATCCTCCATAAACCATCCCAAATCCACCTTTCCCTTGACCATGTCAATTATGAGTTTAAAATCACCTTCTATCTAGAGTTTTTTTATGCCTATGGAGAGAGCAAGTTTTCCACCCCGTATCAAAGCCATAGCTTCTGTCATATTGTTTTTTTTCACTCCCAATACCCCAAAGTAGCCAGCAATGACTTCACCCTTGGGAGATTGCAACACTCCTCAACCACTAGTCCATCCTGGGTTTCCTTTTGCAACCCATCAAAATTCAGTTTTCCCCATCCCTTTAGAGGGCCTCCATTTAGTTCTTTGACAAGAAATATTTTTATAGTTATCTATCATGGTAGTGTCTATAGAGATACCCCACATTTTGCCAATATTTATTTCCAAAATGTTAGGGGGAGTATCAAGAATCTTCCATTTACAGATAGAGATATTTTCCACTAGAAGTTTGGAGGTCATAAACATCTCTCGAGTATTTTTATCAGATTTTCTAAAAAAATGTTTTCTCCTTTCCTTTCAGATGCACCAACAAATATAAGGGGGGGTCTAATTATCAATAAGAATTTTATAGTAAGAAGTGATAATAATTTGGGGGGTTTGTGCAATGTAAATGATGGAAAGCTATCATGACCATCATACACTTTCAATGCCATTGTGTGTAAAGGGTTCAATTTGAAATAAAGGCATCTTAGTGGAAGTTTGTGTTTTGGGTTTCATTTTATTTCAAGAGAATAAATTTCTAATAAGAAATACCTTCTTCTCATAATACACCTAAGGATAAAATTCATAATACACGTGAAAATATTTTGACACATATTTTTGATAAACTATTTATGAATGAAAAACTTGATCTTCCTTGTCAATTATTAAATTTAAAGTAAATGCTTAAAATAAAATTTATGAAAATTGTCTTTGATTCTTTATGAAGCATAAATTTGTAAAAGAAAATAAAATTTTCTTAAGTGTAGTCTAGGCTAATCCAACATGTGTACATTAAACACAAATAACCTAGATTAAATAAAGCAAGTATATCTAAGGGCATATGCTTTCTAATTTTAAATGTTAAAATTATAAAAAATACATGTAATATAAAAGGTAAAATTATCTCTATAATAAAAAAAATGAATGCCTTGAGATCAAGGAAGGATAATGATAGTCTATTATTGAGCTTGGGATAAAAATATTTTGACTACTTAGTGCAAGGTTGAATATAGGGATTAGCAATAAGTTTGTGCTTGCAGAATTGTTTGCAACCTATATATATGATCTAGAATGATATGATCTCTCTCTCTCTCTCTATTTCACCTAATTTGCATTTGCTTCTTTCATATTTTTTATATTTAGGCATTAACATGAATACCTTTGGAGGATTGTTGTTATGTCAGAAGGGGAAACGTTCTCTTAGGTAACCCATAAAAAACTTAGGTAAGTGAAAGAAGACAAAATATTTAGTCACAAATATGCTTCTAGGAGGATCATGTAGATCTAGATTCCTTTTATCATACCAATTGAAGTGCTTCCTTCCTTAAATGTGAATGATATTCGAAAAATATTTGGATAATCAAATGAAAGCAATTGAATGCCTCAACTACAAGCACATAGCAATACATTACATAAATATATGTTTAATCAACTCTAGGTAGGAAAAGAATGGAAAAGAGCTATCCAAAGTTTAAATTTGAATTTTAAAAAATTAGGGGTCAAATCTATTAATACAAGATTGAATCCACAAGTGTAGACTCAACCCATTAAATTATGAGAGAAACCTAGTTAAATCATTCTTCTTCCTACACATATAAGAAGTTACAATTTTAAGTTAAAATTTAAAAGTTATGATTAAAATAGTGGACAACTATTTTTAGCCATCAAGATAAAAGGGTAGTAAAATCAAAGTGGAAATGAAATGTCTAGGGATAAGTTCATGGATAAGAATAAAAAATGAGGTGTGTGTGTGTGAATGTGGGAAATATGGACAAGTTAGGGGGTAAATGTGAATAAATGGAAGAGTAAGACCATGGGGGAAAGATCTCAATTTATCTCAATATTATGTTTTTTTTTTAATAAGGAAAAGTAGGTTTTGAAGGGACCCCAAAACCCTTTACAAAGGCGAAAAGCTGTAAGAAAGACTAAACCTAAAGAGCCTGCAACCCAAAAAAACCAAAATGCTGACAACAAAAATTAACAATGAGACTTGTTAGCAACCCTAAAGCAAAACATCAGCAAAAAGGTTGATCAAGCAAAAGAAACAACACAGCTATAACATATTTTCCAAAAAATTAACTAAGGCCAAATTTTCATCAATGACCCCCTCGTGCATCTCCATAACATCCTTGAGCTCCTCAAACAAAATAGCAACCCACTTCTTGGTCTTGCTCCTCGTTCTTAGACACGGGCCAACATCCACATCCTTTTCCACAACTGGAGTAGGATCCTCATTCTTCTCCACTAGATTTGAGTAATTCACATCCTCCATAGCCTTCTCAATATCACCTAGCTCTAGGGGTTTACCAATCCATTTCAAGGATTTATCATTTAAAACAGTGAGGCCCTTAGCAGTCAATTTTAGGGAATTATTGCTTATGTTCACTACAGTCTTCAAATCATCAGACAACTTGCTAATTATGTCCTCAATGTTAACTAATCTCTCCTCAAAATTCTTATGGACCGTCAATTCCAAAGAAGAAATCCTCTCCTCATGAGTATTAACAAGGTGATCAACATCCACAACAAGTTTATCAAGCATAACATTCATTGTTTTGAACTTACCTTTAATTGCCCATTCCTTCTAGTTACTATGCACCAACACCACACAAACATCTTGCCAATTCTTCACCTAGACATTGAGCTCCTTAACTTATGAGAAAATCCATTTAACTAGAGAAAAAGTTGTGAGTTCCATCCTTAGCCATCCTACAGAACATGCCCATGTTAACCTCATCCCAATTAACATGAGGCGCAACTTTAGAATCAAAATTCTAAACAAGGTCCTCTCGAGGCTCCTCATTATCCTCCTTTTCTTCCTCAACAAGGGAATCCTCAACTTTAACCCGGTGCTTATTTGACATATTCGCCAAGTCTACCAAGACTTCCAGCCGCTCTACCTTCACAACACTCCCTTTAACCTGCATAGTGCCAATAGGAGAGTCTAGAGTAACCTGGTTAGGGAGAACCCCCTTTGAACACTCAAAACCCTCAATCCCCTGAACATTAATCTCCATAGGCTACACGGACCTAGGGAGGTCTTTACCAATGCCATGATTATCCTCCACAACAAGGGAGCTCTCCACAACAACCACCTTACTAGGGCCCAGAGAAGGATTTTCACCAGAAGTACCCACCTTACCAGGGCCTGGATAAGGCTTTTCACCAGAAACAAGGGACTCCTCCACAACATTAGACATCTCCACCTTCCTCTTGACAAAAGACTTTTATTTCCTAGGGCACTTTTTCTTCCCCTTCACGCTCTTCTTCCCAGACGACACCACATCTTTCTTCAACTCAAAATCCATTTCATAACCCTTTGAATAGGATTTAGAAGCTTCAAAACCCTCCTCAGAATCACCATCCTCAACCGACATCTCCTCAAAATCTAAATCCTCATCATCAGAATTCCCTTCCCATTCCACCGCAAAATCACCAGTCTCATAGCCATAATTTTTAACACCCTTTTTGCGGGTCGGGGTCTTAGGAGAGATAGGGACCAACTTCAACTTAATGTGAACAAACATGAGATTCATAAGGCCTTCATGGAGAATAGCTTTCTTAGGGTTCTTCTGATGATCCTCAATACTATTCTCCATTCACAACAAAAGATAAAAAGGAAATGAAACCAACACCTTGTGGCAGAAATGATTCAAAAGCATGAAATGGTAGCTATAAACAATAAAAAACCTACCCTCCAAGGTGAAGTAATGCACAATTTCCAAGGCTAGATCCCTCCAAAGCGACTTGAGAGACTTGCGGGCATACCCACCACTCCCAACTTCCTTGAGCTTCTTCTTCTCATCATATTTAAAGAAATTAGAAAAGGCTTTCTTAGCCACACCTCTGTCTTTGTAGCATCTCCTTCCAATTGAAGGAAGCCCAGCCACCTCTGCTACAAAATCCTCATCAATATTAAACTCCACCCCTTTGTAACACAAAATCCTGCTACTCCACCCTTTAATGAAAACTTTCGTTGCTTCAGGGTTTGGACCTTGTAGCTTTAGAAAATATGGGCTAACCCCACCCTTTTCCAGATGCTCCCACACAATTTCATTACTCTAGAACTCCTCACAAGAGCTCGACTCCACTCTGCAATGAGCTCCTCCCATGGCGGCATGCAGCGAATAAGAAACAACTAGCACCTTAATTTTCTGTAAAGAAAAAATTAGGCAGACTAACCACAAAACAATGCAAATAAGACCCACAAAGTGTGTGAGCCTGCCATACCAAGTACTTCCAACCCTACATAGCCAGGTCATAATATCACAAAAATCTAAAAGGAAATTATGAGAAGAGCAGGGCCAAGACTCAACGTGCAAAAACCAACTCAAAACAATAACAAAGAGCCTTTCGCTCATCTCGACCACCTTAATAACATGACACTTGATCATTATTGGAAATTATTTTAAGGTTAAGTGGCAAGGATTCAAAATCATCCCAATTATTTCGAGCCACCACTCTGAAATTAGCTAACCCATCAACCAACAAGTTAGCTTCCCTAAACACATGCAAAATTCTAATCTCATCAAAATAATTAATGATGGAAAGTGAATCATTAATGAGATGGGCAATAGACCAAGAAGGTAGACAATTCAACATAAGACACTTTATAATATTAAGAGAATCCCCCTCAAGCCAAAATTTGGAGACCCCAATTTTTTTTTGCCAAAACGAGGCCATGATAGGCTGCTGCTGATATTATGTTATTTGTTGATATGTAAATGTATCAAGACATTATCTTAAAATGAGTACAAAACCAAATGTTATAAGGAATAGGAATGTAAATTTCACCATTATATTTTGTTCCCACTTTTAGATGCATATGAGTCCTAACATGATCATGTATCTCAAAGTATGTAGCACTAGAAATATGTATGTAGAGTAAAGATTTAGACACAAGAGGATATTGTGAGGTTCTATGAAAAGCAATGGGGATGAAAGTTTAGAACCGTTTCACCTTTTTATTAAAGAAATGAACAACATATTTATAACTTTTTAACATGAAGCACTTGGAAGCAACGTATATCTTCTGAATTTTCAAATAATATAAACTAATGAAATGTAGAATTCTTAGTGTAGTTTATATTTGTAATTTAAAAATAAATAAATTATTTGGATGTATTTTTTTTATAAAATTTAAATTATAATTTAATATTGAAAAAATTCTTAAAACGAGGTTGATGGACCTCCAATTTTTGTATACTAAATTTTAGTTTCTCAAGTTAATTTATTTTAATTAACTTGAATCTTTAGTGCATAGAGAAAAAATATTTTTTATAAATTTATAAAATTAGTTGTACTAAAAATGTAATAATTTTGATGGGCCTCTACTTTATATCTTAGCTATTTATTAATAATTCTCTCTTCCAATGCATCATAATTTTCTTAAATTTTTGTATTCATTTTTTAATTTTCAACAAGTCTTATATTTGACTATATTAATATACATGTAGTAAATTTTGAAAAATGATTAAAATTAATCAAAATATAAAATTATATATATATATATATATATATATATATGCTCTAAGATTTACCATAAGTATTTTTTAGATTTTTCAAAAAATATTTGTACTATAAGAAAAGTACTTAAAAAATATTTGTACTATAAGAAAAAGTACTTTAGAGTTAGGGTATTTTAGTGTAAAAATAAAGGGGTGAATTTTCCACATTTTCTTTAGAGCAAGATAGTTTCAAGTTAAAAAGTTTTGGATAAAATGAATCGATGAGGACTAAGTTTTGATTGAAATGAACTCAACTAGAACTAAGTTTTGATTGAAAATTGAAAAACATGCTCTTATAATTTTTTTCCCTAATTATAAAATGTGGAGTGTCTTTTTAACTTAAATTAGATAAAATAACAAATAGAATAATACTATAAAACACAATAACAATTCTAGTAATTTTGCATCCTAATTTTAATCTAGAAACACTTTTATGGTTATGAATTTTGTTTAATTCTCATTCATTTATATAAAAAGGTAATGCTTATTTTTTATTATTTTATAATTTTTTTTTAAGATATATCATTTAACTAACATGTGGTCATTAATCACACACATGATTTTACTTATTTTTTCCATCTTTTCTTAAGCCCTCTCTATAATGCATTGAAAAAAATATAAATGGTAAGATTACCCTCTTGTATCCTATGAAGCAATGCCACAAAGATATATTCAAGGCCATAGAGGTTGGAGTAATAAAGATATTGCATTATATTTTTTATAATTATTTTTACTTGACATTCTTTTATCTATTTTTCTTATAGAATTTTTTCCTAAATATTTCTCATATAAAATCTTTCTTCTTCCAATGAACTATACTAGAATCCATGTAATTAGTTTAGTGAAGAGGAGGGTTTAAACTTCAATATCTAGGGCTCAACCAAATTCAAGACCTTTCAATACCATGTCCTTCAACTATCAATCCTTGTGTTATTCAACACTATCCTTGCATTGTTGTGAATCCTCAACAATGTTATCAATCAATCAATCAGATCAATCAACTTTAGCTTGGCTATCAACATCTCAAAGAGATCATCGATATCCATTTATGCATTATCATTGGCATCAAAATCAACATCAAAATCAACATCAGTCTTTGAACCAATGCAACAAGTACATTGCTTCAAAGAGGGGAAAAATTAGACATTTAAAAATGTCTCGATTGATCACATTGGCTAACATCATCTCTTTCGATTTCATCCTAATTCCTCTATTTAATTGAATAATGTCAATTATTTGATTAAATTCACCTAAATCTCCTATTAATTGAATACCTCACATTATTTGATTAATTCATAATTTTAACATTAACCCTCCTGTTTAATTAAATAATATCCAAATTATTTAATTAAATTCATCCAGATTCATCCTTTATTCACTCTTTGATTAAATAATCATAATTATTTAATTAAATCCTCAAGTCCCCTTTTCATTAAATAAATCAATAATTTAATGAATATCCTCACATTCCTCATCTTGCACATTAAAATTTAGTTTTAATTACTAAATTTGCTAATTTCCCTCCCATCCACTTGCATAGAGAATATTCCAAAGGAATATTCTCCTATTTTCCTCTAAAAAAAGCAATGATAATTCCAAACAAACTTTGAAACAACCTTGTAAAGTTGTTACAAAGTGTGTTTGTTTGCATGATTATGAGCCCTTGATCTTTTCTTGATCCATGTGAACATTGATTCTCATCCATTGATGAGAATCCATGATCCATGTTTCATCCTCCTTTCATTATTGACCATTGATAGATCAAATCGATCTAAGCCCTTGATATCATTCCTCCAAAAAGGGAATATTCCCATGGAGTGTTCCTTTGCACAATCAAATTTGGTTTTAATTAACTAAATATCTATTTCCCTCACCCATGAGAATATTCCAAAGAATATTCTCTTTCTTCACTCATTTGAAAAAAGAAATATTCTCTCTCATAAAAAACTTACAAGACTTCTTGTGCAAGTTAAATTACAAGACTTCTTGTGCAAGTTTTGAATGTGTGTTTGTTTGGAAGAATATGAACCCTTGATTCTTTCCTTGATCCATGTGACCATTGATTCTCATCCATTGATGAGAATTCATGATCCATGCCTCCATCTTCCTTCCTTTTTGACCATTGATTAACCTTTTTGATCTCAACTCTTCATTTCTCATTTGTCCTCCTATAAATAGGTCACTATTTGGAGACAAATGGATCCATCTTTTAATATCAAAGTCACACTGTTGAAACTCACACACATTTGCATACTCCAATTGCTATCACTATCTTTGAGGGAAAGTGGATTTTATCACATCCATTTGAGAGCATTTGATTCAACATCATCCAAGCTTATTTTAACAAAATGGGATTGGGAAAGGGATGAATTCCACATATGATGCAGCACCAATCCCCCAATGGGATGAGGTTTGTTGAGTTTAATTAGGATTCTTTGTGTAATTTGAGCTTTATTTCAAGTTTTAATGGCTTCCTAGTTTAAGGGATGAATTCCACATATGATGCAGCACCAATCCCCCAATGGGATGAGGTTTGTTGAGTTTAATTAGGATTCTTTGTGTAATTTGAGCTTTATTTCAAGTTTTAATGGCTTCCTAGTTTAACTTTGCAAGAATTTCATTGGCATTGTAACTTGATTTAGCTAATTACATTGTTTTAAATTGCTTATTACAATCATGTTTAGCTTAGTTAAGATTTACATCCATAGGTTTATTTTAGGATTTAAAGGCTTTAAGATTTGGAGTAACGTGTGTAATTTGGTTTAAGTATTTGTGAAGAGGTTAGAAAAGATTGAAAGTAAATAAAGGTTTAGATAAATAAATACAAAGAACAATACCTTCACCTAGAATTCTTGCTTCTCTCCTTGATAAGTAGAAATGGAGTGCACCCTTATTCCATTTGATTTTCTCTTTCATATTGATATGTGGATTAGTCAATGATCTAGCATAACCTTGATAATGATTTGACAGTGATAGATCAAAATGACATGTAGATATGAAGTAGATTCTAGATATGAAAATGAAGGATGAGAGCCTCTAGATATAGAGTCTTGAAGAGACAAAATCAATGGCTAGGAATGATTGATGATGGATGGTAAGATTGAATGAGGATTAGGGTTTGGATCAAAGATGAAATCATGTGACATGTGGCACATGATGGATAGGATCTAGGTTTAGGATTGAGATAAGGATAAAAATCCTTATGGGAATGGCTAGGATTAAGAGGTTAAATGACATGAGTGGATAATATTCAAGTTAGTTTGACTTTTGGTTGGGTGTCTAGGTTCAATGAATCTATACAAGGAGTTAGTTAAACATGTGAAGGGGACACTTGTCACATGAGAATACATTTAGATTATGATCCATGTGAACAAGATAAAGGGTAGGATTAAATAGACAATGGTAGAGGATAAAGGGGAATTAATTAAATAAATAAGATATTTATTTTAATTAATGTGACCATGATGAATGACAATTAATTAAATAAATGATAAATATTTATTTAATTAAAGGATTCAGACAAAGATGTGGGATGGGGATAATTAAATAAATAAGAAATGTTTATTTAATTAATGGCTAAGGATAGGCTAAAATTATGTGTGGTTGGGTAAGGTCAAATTTTAGGTGTCTACAATTTGTACTTGGTTTAGATGTTTTCTCTTTATTTCTCCTATAAGTGATAACAAATGTCCAAAGATGATGTAGTGTTTGGGGTTTGGATTTTAAGGTTTTTTAAGAATTCAAAGTTTAGTTTTAACGATTGTATAGTTTGAGGTTTATGGTGTAGGGTTTATGGTATCAAGTCTATGTGGTTTTTAAGGGTTCAATGTAAATATCTTGTCTAGGGTTTAAGTTTTGGGATTTCCATTTGTTGTTATAATTTGAAGGTTCAGGGTAGATTTATAGATGAGTAAAATACAATAACTTAATATTTGAAATGTAGGGTAATGTTTGGACTTTGGGCTTTAGGGTATCTAAAATTTGTTAATGCAAAGAAGTAACTTCTCTAGGTTTTAGGGTTTAAAGGGTAATCTAATGATACTTGTAGTTTAGCGTAATATATACAAAATTGAATTATATATTGGCCTACCTATGTAGGTGAATTAGAATGGTTTTTAATGGGGAATAAAAGGAAAAGATCAAAGGTCTACAATTGGAAAAAATCTAACATGAAGAGAACGATGTAGAAAGAAGAGTTCTAATTAGTTAAGGAATTAGTTGCATCCACTTAATAAGAACATGTTGAACATGTTGAAGAACAAGTTGGAGAAGACATTTTTAGAGATATGCAAGAGATATGGTTCAAGAAGAAATAAATGATCTATAAATTTTATTCCTAATATGGAAAAATTAATTGATATGGATGGGACATTTTTAATAAAATTTCACCTAAGGATGTGGCCCAAAACTACAATTTTAAGTTACATTATAAATGTGATGCCCCCTCAGTTTGCTTATGTTTGGACATCATCTTGGATTTCATCTAGACTATATGATGTTGTTTTGTTTGAATTTATGCTACTTTTTTTACGAGCGCCCTGCGACTCTATGATTTCCCCATCACGGTGTGACTGATTATTTCTTTATGCATATGCTCGACACTTTATTTTGCTGCAGGCTGCAGGTACGGGGCATCGACTCCACTTGATTATCAGGACTGAGCATGCCAGAGCCCAATGGAGCTATTGTTGTTCGAAGGTACACTGGGTCCCCCACTTTGAGCCATCATCCTTTTCAAGGATGAATCCTTGTTGTTGCACCCTGTTAGTAAGGTCTTTTGGTATCATTTTGTATCCTTGTGGTCATTTAACCTTTGTCATGTTTCCGATTGTTATTTGTTTATTGATTTTGGAGTCTTGTGCTTGGTTTAATTATTTCATTTTATTTTAAATTTCAAGCTTGAGGGCTTGGGTAATGATGTAAAAATCTAATTAAATTAAATTTAATATGGCATAATTTTTTTTATTAAATTAAGACTATTTATTCAAATGGGATGTTTAAATTATATATACATTTATATATATATATATATATATATATATAAATATAAATGTATGCACATATAAGTTATTATGTTTGCATAAGAAAACTATGCATGAAATTTAAACACTAAATTAATAAATAAAAAGGGGTATATTGTGTGCAATTAGAATGAAAGATAAAATTTTATAAAAGTTGAAAAGAGAAGAAAATTGGAATTGGAGGGAATAGAATAATTCAGTTACGAAAAATTAAATAGGAGGAAGTGGAGTTAACTCCATAGGGGCAATTGGTTTTATGGCTCCTGAAGGAAAAAAAATGAATTCTGGTTTTTTCTTGGTTTATGCCGTGAAAAGCTTTGTGCCTCGGGGTTATTAAAATTTTTGGCAGAGAAAATTTGGTAGAGGTTTTGAGCCAGGAAGAGTGGAAACAATGGTTGAGGGGTGGAATTTGGTTTGGAGTTGGAAACTGCAACCAACATATTTTTAGCTCAGGCATCTGAATAATCCAGGTTCTTTTCCGAAAAGATTTCTTTCTTTGTTTTCTTTTGAAATAGATAATTAATCTTGAATGTCAAAATTTTCTTCATACTTCGTTGATGCCTTCAATATTTATATAGATTTTTGTTCCATCGATAGTTTTCCCTGTTGCAATACTTTGAGTTTTTCTATAACCCTCTAGAACTCTGTTATCTCAGACCAAAAATAATTATCGGACTTTAACTGTCTGTGTTCAAATTTTCCATTTTATTGTATTAAAATTGAGTACTTGGACATATAAACATGCACATGAAGTTATTAATGAGATAGGCGTTTGTTTGAATTTTGTTTTAGTTCAAAATCCTTTTAAGGACGATAACCCTGTTCATACACTACTCTGTCTTTATCTCATGTAATTAACTTTAAGGTCGTGGCCTCAGTTTCCTCATTGTTTAATAATCTTTACCCCTAAAGAAACTTATAGCTTGGAAGATACCGTTCTATTATGTTCCTTCATGTTTGGATCTGTCTTATAGGATATTCAATCGTTCCTTTAATGCATGTACTATAAACGCTGTCATTGATGATAAGATGGGTTATATCTCAGCACCGTGGGTTGGTAGTGTGTATTAGACTAGTGTGTATTTGTTATTCTTTTTCTCCCCACAACATTCTACCTTTTCCATTTTCCAATTTGCTCCTGTAGGCTCATGGAAGGCATAAATGAAACTCAAATTAAGTTATGTAACAATAGTAAAGGAATCTTCATGGTATGTACCTTACTGGGGTAGCATTGGTATTTTATTTCAGAATACTTAGATTGTCACCATGCAAGTTTTTGGGGATGACCCTTAATTCCTCATTTTTTGGCGTCTACTTGTTACACAACTAGTTGTCTAATAAATCTTTTGATGTCTGCATAATCTAGAGTGATTGCAACACATCGAATTCCCTCCTTGTGTGTATAGAATGGCTGCACAATCTTTGTTAACTGGAAGATTTAAGCACTCTTTCCATTGTCGACTGGAGCTATTGGTATTCTTTTGTTTTTCTATATTCGCTAACAATGAAGTTTCATGACTTCTATACATGTATTAGGTGTTAGAGGATTGAGTATTGACACCACTGTATGCACCTGAATATTTTGCATATTGTTGTTCTCCTTTTAAGCATAACTCTATCCTTTTTCGAATCCTTGTATGTGTTGCTCCATATTCTTTTGGTTTGATAGATTTTAAACTATTGACTCTCATCCCTTCTATCCGTATATCACTTTATACTGATATTTAATTATCTTTTCATTCAAATTTTGGAAATTAGTTATTAAATAGTTTCTTGATGATGACATCAACCTTCATGCCGCGGTGGTGTCAAAACACTAGAAGGAGAGCTTTCATTCAAGCCAATTTATTTGATGTTGTCATCAAAATTACTTATTGAACTGTCATTAACATCCTTTTTGCTGTCGCTAGAAAGATAAGTCTTAGATTAAATCGAATCATGCATGTGTCGCACAACAGTTTCCCTTTAAATTTGAACTTAATATTTTACCTGTCGTTCTTCTCCTTCTCTTATCTGGCACTTTTGTGTTAACACTCTTGTTGTCTACTGAATGACATAGGTCCATGTTAGGCGCCGAACTTTCTTATAATTCCTTCCTCTATTGATAATAGGTATTAATATTATGATATTGCTATCAGGATTCAACCGTGTAGTTTCGAGTCAAACTCATTGACCCATGTTTCATGAGTAGTGGTTCAACAAGAACCCATCTCTCATGATATCGAATGGTCCACTTAGCACTCATTGCATCTAGGTGATGCTCACGGAGGTGAAGCACTGGTCCGTCCCGGGAGGTCGCCCATCCTAGTACTGCTCCAGCTCAAGCGCGCTTAACGAGGGTTTCTCCAAGGTTAAGCCCGTGAGTTATTACCATTGCAAAACCCA